>PVJA010001807.1:0-118524 GCA_004027025.1 Myocastor coypus
GGGCGTAGGGGCTTACCCGCGGCGGGTGCGTGGGCTCAGCTCCCAGCGGTGGGGTTTGGGCTGGGCTGGTACAGGAAGTTAGTCCGGGCACGCAGAGGTGGGGCAGAGGGGCGCAGGGGCTTACCCGCAGCGGGTGCGCAGGCTCAGCTCCCAGAGGTGGGGTTTGGGCTGGGCTGGGACAGGAAGTTAGTCGCGGGAACGCAGAGGCGGGGCAGAGGGGCGCAGGGGCTTACCCGCGGCGGGTGCGCAGGCTCAGCTCCCAGCGGTGGGGTTTCGGAACAAAATTATTAACAATAAGGTTACAACAAGTATAGCTGCTAGGGTTTGATTAAATGGGGATCAAATGCAGAAACAAGATGTATAGAAAGTGCACATGTGGTGGATGAGGGCTTTTCTGGAAGGTTGGCTTAAGATTTGATCCTCCACCTCAAGGTGACCAATGCCTACTTAGAATATCAATCACTGGTGGGAACCAGGATCCTGGTGCCATCATAAGCTGTGATGCAAGTCCTACACCTTTGCGGCTGCATTTTCCCAAGTCTAAGTGAAGACGAAGGAGCACTGCTTCCTGAGAAGGTGCCTGGGAGCCCATCTGCTCTGGGAGCCTCCTCTGTTCTGTCTGCTTCAGGAATCTGCACCAAACTCCTGTAGGAAAATGAAAGCTTCCCCTTCCTGATACCTACTCAACTGACTGAGATACATATCTTTCCTATGCAGACATCTTTCTTATAAGATAGATATCTTTCCTCTAAGACATGTAAGGAAAACAACTGCGTATTTTAGCTGGTTCTGAAGAAGAAATTTTCAACCTGTGCATTATATGTATCCCCAGAAAGCTTTTCTCCAGAATAATTTGGATGCAACATGGATGGAAGGTAAATCATCTTGACAGAGTCATGAGGTTCTTTGCTATTTTCTTCTTCTTTTTAACCACTACTACACCTAGAGTTTTATCAAGATAACCTGGAAATGATCTAAATCATCAAAGTGTCTTCCTTCAGTTCAGACTAAAAACCGTAGTAAATATGAGCTTGTCAGATATCCTCTGCCTTTCTCATTTCCCATGTGCTGAATATGTTGATTACCGTATGTCTTTGTCAGAAAGAACTGGGGACACTCACAGATATTAAAAGAATAGGAGAGCCTCTGAATGCCAGCAGAAAGCCTAGATCCTTCAGAAAGCCTTCTAGCCAGATCAGGCTTCTCTCTCTCTCCTCTCTCTCTCTCTCATCAAGTACAGTGATGGTTTGACCAATTTTGGCCTGTCATATTCTCAAGTATGTACTTAGCTTTTTTTTTTTGGTGGTACCAGGAATTGAACTAGGACCCTGAGCTTGCCAGGCAAGGGCTTATTCTACTGAGCTATTTCCCAGACCCCTTCTCAAGTATGGATGTATTCTCTCATTAGTATCCTTGTGATGTGGGAATGATAATGATGATGATGATGATGATGATGATGATGATGATGATGATGATGTTTGATAGTAGTAATGAAGATTATCACTCTTTAGGGGCAAATTTGTCACAAAACTAAGAAAATTTAAATTTCTTTCTTGCTCAGTCCCCATTTAAGGACTTAGAATTGACCCTAGCAATATGATTGCATAGTCACATGTTTTTAAAACTTTGCAGAAGAAAAATCTTTTCCCTTAAGTCAGAGGCTCTTGTCTTTTTATGCCAATTACCCCTTTGTCATTGTTCACTTGTATTAAATGGTTTTATAGTGGCCATCACATCTCTTCTCTCATTCTAAATGAGAGAATATTTTCATACTAATTTTGCATTTATAATTCTACATTATCTTTCATAAGGAAGAACCTAGACTTTTACATATACCAGGTTTTGCACAGCCTGGATCAGCACACAGGAAACTTAGGGAAGGCAATGGATTTGAGATTTCTATATCTTGTCTTTAGTCAAGCATGTGACAAAGTCAGTAGAGACCTGCTCCTTACGTGTATTTTCTTTCCTACTCACTGTGAGGAAATAAGTAACGGGGCTTCCTAGTCATTAAATATTTCTTGCTATTAAAAGAAAAGGTACTGAAAATATCAGTAGCTCCTGAAGACATCGTTTAAAAGAGAGGATCAGAGGAATGACAATATGCTTTAGTTTCTCATAATTTGCTCAGTTTCTAGTTGGTTACTGGTACAAACTATCCTATGAGTGCAAGGTGCAGAGTAAAAACTTTTTCTCAGGTAGCTTCAGAGTTAGAATGGCGAAAAAATCCCCCTTCATGGGTTATTAGCTGGGAAAGCACTTTTGATCCTTAGGGAAGAAAGATCATTAGCATGTTCTTATGGATTTGTTTACGATCAGTGCTGGCTTTATAAAAACACAGAGGCTTTTCCATGTACAACATAAATTTAAAAGAAAACAAGTAGAACCCCTTCTTCAAAAATGTTTGCCTCCTCTGCTAGTTACCAATAACCCTTGATTATTTAAGTAAAACCTCCTGAAACGCGATGGCTTTACAGACGAGCATGGCCATTACAAGTAAAGTTCTTTCCAAGTTTTTTCAAGATGAGCCTTTTTCAGTGTTCCAATTCAGAGCAAAGATGAAGTTGAGAGAAATTTTAGCTTTTCCTCATAAACCTCTCATGTGAAGTTTAGTGATGGCATGTAGCAAAAAATTAAAGGCGAAGATAGAACCTGCAGATTTTTATACCCCATCATCTCTTTGTGATGGTCTAAGTAGAATCACAGTCCACTTCTCCAGCAACTGTGAGAAAAGCAAGATTTCTCTTCAGTTCTCTCACCCTCAATCCCAAAGTCTATGTCACCATGAAATAAGTGATCCTTTCCTTACCTTTATGACTAGAAGCATGGATGACCATTTATAGTCAGGCTGAATCACTTGGAATTATGAGCACATATCAAATAAATGTCGAGAACTCCCTGAATCAGCATAATTTCAGATCTCAAATTATAGAGCCCTACAACTAATAATTGATTGAACTTATTTAAATATAGAGTGTATGATGTAGAAATACCATCTGTGCCTTTTCTTCTCTGTAAGAGATAAAGTAGTTAAGAGCATGGGCATTTAACTTTCTAGTGTTTTTATTTAATTTTTTAAAAAAATTTATTTATGTGGTACAAGTTCTTGTTATATTAGGTACTGGGGATCAAGCCCAGGTCCTTGTGTTTGCCAGGCAGGTGGTTAGACTGCTGAGCTGTCTCCCCAGCCCTCTAGTATTTTTTTCAGATGAACTGTACTTCAGTTTTCTCATCCATGAAGTGAGTATGGTGGTCCTCTGCTCCTCACCTGAAGTTTGCTCTCAGGTCTGTCCTGCACTTCCTTTGCTCTCCTCTGCCTGTTTTCCAGGACCCTTTGTCCTCTGCTTCAATTAACAGGATTCCTTGGCAGAAGATCTAAGGGCACCTGGAAGAGAGAAGGCAGGATGTTCCTCCTTCCTCTCTTGCTGTGGTAATAATGGTCTCCTCCACAGCTCTAGCACTCAGTAGATAGCCCCTGCTTTCATAGCCTCAGCTTCTACACACAGTTCTTCATGACAGTTCTTGCTACTTGGTCCCTGCTTTTGGACTTTCTCTTTAGTCAAGCAAATGACAAAGTCAGTAGAGACCTCCTCTAGCTTTTATTTTGAATACTCTCTGAGCCATGTCATGGATCCTTGTATGGCCTTTTAACTCTGTTATCACATGCATAACTAATTCCCTGTATTCAATTCTTTCTATTACAAATACAGAATAGTTTCCACTTTTCTGGCTGGACCTTGATTGATTCCAAACCAACAGGACTCCTGGAAGAATTAAGTGAGTTAAGATATGTAATTGTTGAACATATTATCCTATAATACAGCAAGTGCTCTGTAAGTGATGGCTATCAACACTGCCCTTCTCAGCAGTGATAATGAGGATAGAATGTGTGGATTATTATTTTTTCTTCTCATGTTAGTGTTTAAAATATGACATCAGTTAAAGAGAAATCTGAAATGGACACATCTGCCAGGAAAGACTGCCGACTGTCTCTAGCTCATGTGAAGTCTCCAGTTTCCATAGAAACCAAGTGAAGAAAATTTGCTAAAGGAAGCCTAGAAAATAAGCAGACTCAGCTCTGTATGGTTGTCTCAAACCCTTTAGCGCACAAGCAGATTGTTATTATTATCTTATTGTCTCTTTAATATCCTTTTTACTATAAGGTGCAGTCCATGCAGATTCTTTTTCTATGCAGAAGATGATGCAACGTATAGGATTTCTGTGTCACAGCATTTTCCTCATCCATCCCTGATGGCAGTGCTTCCAGTGTTATAGTCATGGTGCTTATCTGCCAGTTTGGTGGATAAGCCCAGCTCTTGTCATTCTGTGGCCATTCAGAGGTTATTGTCTTCTGAGGATATGGTCATGAAGAACCTAAATATAAGGCTCAGCCAAATAGCAGAATGGTGAGGAAACAAGTGAATCCCAGTTACCATCCTGAGATGTATGAGAAGCTTCAGCTGGGGTGGAAGTATTAAATTTCCATGTATGGGGATAGGGAAGTAGGAGGGATACTTAGATCATTTCATTGCAGCACAACTCCTTGTAATTCCTCTTTAGCTATCACAACTGGCAGCAGAAACAAGTGAGACAACCTGAATCACACCTGCCAGAATTTGAATCAATGACCACGCAATCTTTTTCAATTTCCAAGCAATTTTAAATCTTTTTCTTTAAGATGTCTCTCAGAAAGGAAAAACTGAATGGATGGTAGAGAAATAAAAAATATCTAGAATGCCAAAATATTCACTACTTTTTTTGTGTGCAAAAGAAAGTTTCCAGCGATCTCTTGGATGTATCCTCAGGAGACTGGGAAGGTTGCGCTACCCCTAGCAATATCAGCAGAGCCTTTGTACAGTGGGGTCTCTTGAACAGTTGCCATGGCTAAGTGAATAGTTAGCTAAGCTGATTTCTAAGAGCATAGAGAAAATACAAATAAACATAGGAGAAAAGACTTGTGATTGGATTATGACACAGAGGACAGAATGGCATAGTAGATGCAGCTCTAGGCATGGTGTCAGATATACTGAAACCATTTTCAGCTGCCACTTTTGAGCTATGTGACCCTCAGCAAGTCACTTTATTTATTTGCATTTTTCCCACCAGTGACTAGGGATAGTGAGAGGTTCAGCCTAAGTCCTGGCACACTCAGAAAAGCTTGCTGTTGAGTAAGCACGTGATGTACACCCAAACATCAGTGCATCATTAGTCGTCATTAAACCCTACTCTAAAACCAGTAATTACTATAATAGTGCCACTGTGCTAACAACCTAGGGAACCTTCGCCATACCAACTGGCTATGGAAGTGAGTGAGAGGGCACTAAGGTTTTCCTAGTGGCAGTACAGAGAACTCCAGATCAGAACCACAAAGTCAAACACTGATGGCCTCTCTGGAGGTCCCATATGGGTGACTCTTCCACCATGACTTTTGTGGCCACTGATGAGAGTGTTGTATTTAGCTGGAGTTCATAAAAGGATTCAAGTTGTTTGTCATTAGTACCTTAAAAGTCAAATGCTTTCTCATTCACTGCACTTTTGATGTTTAAAAAAAGGCAAGCCTTCACTTTGTCACTGAGTTAAAACATATGGAATTACACAGGGAGTATAGGGGTGAAGAGTTTCATCAAGCTGGCCTTGGTTGCCGTGGCACCTGGATGACCACTTAAATCACTCAAGGGGCAGTCATTTCAAAGGAGACGAGATGAATCTCAAATGTGCTATCATTTGTGTTTTTTCGTTGCAAAGTTCTTCACAATTGCCAGTGAGCTAATCCTCCCCACAGGCCTGACAAGGCAGATCAATACTATTACATCCTTTAGTGCACAAAATTATTATCCACTTTAGGGCTCATTATCTTATCAGCCAATTACTCCATCTTTAGAGTCCCATCAGGGTCCTCTCGTGGCAATACCCCATTTTGTGATTGTGCATCATGGTTACATGTTAACCGTGTAACACTAAAATTTCCCTTGCAAGAAAGGCCACAGCTAGGATTGGTGGCACAAGAAACATTGTTGAGAGCTGTCCAGATAGCTCAGCAGATTAAAACCCAGTTTAGGCAGGCATAGGGACTGGGGTTTGATCATCAGCGTGCCATGCTGGCTCCACCCCTGGGGCATGCTATGATGGCAACTGAGACGGAGCATGGTGGCTTGTGCCTGTAATTCCAGTGCTTGGGAGGTGGAAAACACTATAAGTCTGATCTGTGTAGTGAGACCCTATAGATCTTGTACTTAAATACATTAAAAAAAAATCACAGAATCAATGTCATCAGCTTTCCAGGTTATTCAAGTGTGAGGACTCTAGATAAGAGGTGCTGGGCTCCAATAGGAGAACACGGCCACTTGCCCACTTGCTGGATGACCTCACAAAGGGATTCTGGGATTCTATTTGCACCTCTGTAAAGTAGAGGCATACTCTAACTTTCTTCTCTTGTTCCCTTTTCTGTCCTACAGAGTGGTTAGAATGAAACAAGACCATAGCTGTGAACATCCTTTGGAAGAAAAAGCAATAGAGGAGGTGACAGTGATGTTGTGTATCAGAGCAGTGATAAAAACCATCTTTGTTCTTTGTACATATTTAGACCACAGAGTCCAAACAAAAGGACTCAACAGCCTGTCTAGCTGTATGGTTTCTTTTTTCTTTTTTAATTTTTTAAAAATTTTGTTTATTTATTTTTCTTGTTTCAGAACCTTTGTTTATTCACTCATTTTTATGGCCGGCTCAGCTCACCCCGAGGGCAGGGCTGGCTCAGCATGTGGTGCCGGGGATCGAACCATGGTCCCTGAAGCCGCCCAAGCTTTCCCAAGCAGGCGCTTTAGACCACTGAGCCATTCCACCGGCCCCATAGCTGTATGGTTTCAATGAGATGAAAGTCTGTTCATGTGGCACATGAAGAAATTAAGATTTGCTTGAAGTCAGACAATGAGGCAACTGAGAAGGTCTAAAAGGTAGGATCAGAAGTCTCCTGTAAAGTGAGCAACTGATCACAGGAAATAAGACTGCTGGTCATGCATGTCTGAGACTGAGGCCCCATGTCTGCATGGACTAGGCAGGTCTGAGCAGAGTTTGGCTAGCTTTCTCAGCCCGCGCTAAGGACAGGGCAGAATATTCTTGGTCAATGTCTGGAGGTTGAAGCCTGAATCTTGGAACCCCTGCTGGTCACCAAGCCCACCTTCCCATTGTCAAGACTATTCTCCCTCTCAATAAACACCTGAAAGAATTCCATAGCCTCTATCAAGAGGCTTGTTATAGAATTAGGGGATCAGAAAATTCACTTTCAACAACAACCTACTTTGGTAGGTTGCTTTAAGGCCTGCCTGGAAGCCTTGTCACTCTGTTCTGGTTCCAGAAATCCTCATG
Source organism: Myocastor coypus (assembly GCA_004027025.1). Lineage (NCBI taxonomy): Eukaryota > Metazoa > Chordata > Mammalia > Rodentia > Myocastoridae > Myocastor > Myocastor coypus. Next base: position 7,363 of record PVJA010001807.1, read on the forward strand.
AGCACAGACACATAGTTTTGTCATGATATTTCCTTACTAGGAAAGTTCTAATGAATTATCAGAAGGCAAGTAAAAATTTAGAATTTTAACATCATTTTCAATTTGAGCATTTTGTATAATTATTGGTCTCTTCCATATTCTAGAGAATTCCATATGTAGGCAGCTTAGTACAAAATCATGTGGCCAGTTGAGGGTAGCACCTTGACCTTTCTAATACTCTCAAGTGGGAATTTTTAGATCCAATAGGTGCATCATAGATGGAGGAGTTTAGGGCCTTAAAAGCATTCTTGCCGCATGATATCCATTGTGGTATTTCCCATGTGAAGCAAAGCACTTTTTTCAGGTGTGCAGACAACATGGATTTGGCTAAGTAAGTGTAATATTCTTATATGAAATAGGAAAAGAGTGAGTGAAAAGGATCTTTTGGAGTATCTGTCCATGGGCTTTGACATTGCCATCCTTCTTCCACCTATATGCTGGAAATGAGCACCCAGCTTCTCTACTAAGGGTCTGTTGACACCAGTGTCAAATCCCTTCTGTGGCTGATTGGTTAGGGTGGCTGGGCAGTACAGGATGCAAGACTCAAAAAGCATGACAGCAGTGCTACTACCTAGGCAATACTGGGAGCCACTATGGGGGAGGGGGAAGAGTGAGTTCCACTGATGATCCCAAATGTTGAGTGATCATGTGGTTCTGGAGTTAATAAAGGCACCAGCAGGGCTCTTTAACCCCAGAGGGTAGCTGAGACATAAAGAAGTGGCTACAGGCTTGTGCGTAGGAGAACTGGCCAGAACTGCATTGGGAATCAGGACCCTGGCAAATGAATTCTGTTTCACTTAGAGCTAAGGTTCTTTGCTTTTTTGTGTCATGAAGCTTCTGGCAGTTTTGTGGGGACTTTGGATTCGTTTTTAGAGTTGTTGTTGTTATTATTATTAGAGATAGAATTGTACTATGTGCCTCAGGCTAGCCTCAAATTCCTGCATATAAATAATCCTTCTGTTTCAGACACCCAAGTGCTGCAACCACAGGGATATGCCATCTTGCCCACCCAGAGATGTTTTTAAATAGCCTAAAATATGTAAGGCTGCAACTGTTAAAATAGTTATGAAAAAAAATTTAACTCTCATAAACATGTAATATAGTTCTATCTGTCTATCTATCTATCTATCTATCTATCTATCTATCTATCTATCTATCGATCATCTTTGGGTGATAGGGACTGAGCCTTAGGGTGCTGAAGATAGAGCCTAGGGCCTTGTGGATGCTAAAGATACATTCTCCCACTGTACTGCATCCCCATGCCTTGCATTTTTAATGCTTTATATAACAAAACAACATGGTAGATGTAATAATTTCTCTAATCTTGAATGATGAGTATAAATATATAAATGGTATATGTGTTATATATAATTGGTGATATGAAATGGTAGTATGAAACAATGGCAACCATGGTAATATGAAAATATCTGTGAATTCTGTTAGTTAAAAAAATCACAGTTACTGTGAATAACACTCTATTTTATTGCCTTCAATTACAATTAAATAAAATGTTAACTTTTAGTTACAGAAGGGGTCAGAAAACTTTTTTTCTGTAAAGGGACTGATGACAAATATTTTCGGTTTTGTGGGCCATATGGTCTTTATAAGCATCTCTTCAACTCTGTGGAAGTAGCATGAAACAGCACCAGATAATATGTAAATGAATGATCATGGCTGTATTCCAATAAAATTTTATTTATGGATAGGAAAATCTGAATTTCATATAACTCTTACAAGTCATGAAACATTATTCCTCTTTTGTTTTCCAACTATTTGAAAATGCAAAAAACCTGTATAGTTCACAGGCTATGAAACAAGAAGTGATGATGGACCAGACTTGGCCTGTAGTAAGAGGCAATTTTGCTGATCCTCCAGGCTTGACAACCTCATGTCCAGGAGCGACAGCTATTCTACAGCAGATGAGGAACTTGGAAGATCCTAGAGAGTGATCCAGCAGAGATCCAGGCTATGGACAGTTCTAATTAGGGATTTAGTAGGAATGAAGGATGCAGTGCTAGAGGCTTCTAAATCTGTCCTATTTGGGCTGGCTCTCTAGGGACCGAGAGAGGAGGAGGAGTTGACACAGATACAACCTACTGCTGAATTGTGGGTGGACATCATTGAAACATCCATTGCTGTGGCCCAAACCATTGTTCACTGTAGTTACCAGCTTTTCTCTTGTGCCCAGCATAGAGTCTGACACATAGTAGGTGTTTGAACACTGTGTGTTTTATGAATGATTGAAGCCATCTAAGCCTTGCAGCTGGGACAAGTAGGAGATGTAGCTACAGGAGATGGGATGACAAACACTAAGAAGGAACTGCCACTAATGTTCAATGTTTTTTTCTTGATTGGGAGTCTGACCCACAAGGTGTGGTCATCTGATGCTAAGTTCCATCCAGGTGGCCTGAAAGAAGTGCATTAGTCACCTTTCCATTGCTAGCACAAAGTGCCTGATATATTCAACTCCTAGGAGAAGGTTTTATTTTGGCTTATGATTTCAGAGATTTCTGTCTTTGGATGGCTGGCTCCAAGGTAGAAATTCATGGCACAGGGCATATGGAAGAAACCTGCTTAACCCATGGCAGTCAGGAAGCAGAGGAAGAGAGAAGAGACCAGAAACCTGACATTTCTCATTCAGTCACTCCTTAGTATCACACTCAGAAGTGTGTTTTATTAATGTCCTAGATATCTCTCAAGTCAGTCAAGTTGATAATTGAGAGTAGTTATCCCATAAAAACAATAGTATATTTTCACAAAACCCCTAATCATCCTCCCCGTAAAGGCTATATACCCTATTATCTTACATTCAGCTAAGATCAGATGACTGAATTCTGGGCATAGAACGAGGTTGAAGTGATATATATGATTTCTTCCGTTTGACTCTTAAAACATCTTGTTATTTTTCATGATTTATCTTTCCATTTGCTGTGTATGGCTGGAAGAAGAGGGCTCTACCATACCAGAGCCACGTGATAGAAGGAGTAGAGGCCTCATGTGGAGGACACTCCTCTAGTAAGAGTCAGCTAGCTTCTTAGCACTAAGAAATAAGCTTTGTGTTAAGCCACTGAAATTATTTTTGTCATAATAATATAACTTAGCCTCCCCTGATGATGCATTTTGTTCTCAAGGTCACAAAAAATTTGTGATTCTTATAAAGCTTCTTTAGTTTGAATTCCCCAGAAACAGAGCCTGAGAGACTATTACAGGGGAGAGAATACGATCAAAGTATGTTATATGCATGTATGAAAATTCCACAACGAAAACCATTATTTTCCATAGTTAATATGCACTTAGAAAAGAGAAGCAGGTCCGGAGACCAGGATTCAAGCACCAGTAGTTATTTGGGAGGTGCAAGAAGCTCTAGTAAGAGAGCAGAGCAAGTGAGATGAGAAAGGGAAGGAGCTAGTAAAGGGCTCTACTAGAGTGGGCAACTAGAGCTTAATCCTGCATGGAAAGTGGACTGGTATAAACAGTGTGCCTCTGAGTTGTCCCATCCAAAGGGAGCAGGGCTCAGAATATATATGCTACCTCTTGAAATCATTCATCAAGGGCTGTTGGGAGTTTGGGTTTAACGTCTCCACCCTATCCTGTTATGGTGGTTTCCATCTGTACTCCCAGCTCTTAGAAAGCTGAAGCAGGAGGATCACTGTGAGTGCAAGGTCAGCCTGGACTACATAACAAAACTGTTGTATTAGTTACTTTTCACTCATTGCTGGGACAAATACCCGACACTCAAAACGAAGGAAGGAAAGGTTTATTTAGCTCACAGTTTGTGGAGGTTTCAGTCCATATTCGGCTGGACCAAGGCTGAGTGGAACAGAGCAGAGAGCATCCAGTTCATGGCGGTGGAACAGCAACAAAATGGCAGAACAGGTAGCCAACCAAACACGGCAGCAGAGGAACAGCAACAGCCCGAGTCTGTCTCTCTGTCTCTCTTTACATTACATTCAGGCTCTCCGCCTTAGCCCCCTGCCCCCCCCCCTTAGGCTACACCCATAATCCTAGAAGTACTTTGACCTAAAATCCCATCAGTACTAAAAGCCATAAACCCAGGGATCATGGATCAATTCTTAAACTCTAGAAGTCTCTGCCCAATGACTACATGAGGCTTTGGGGGGACAACTAGACATAAACCATAACAACTGTGTTTCAAAAAACCAAAAAAACAGAAAACCAAGAACTTTTTTTCCTCAGCCCTAAAGGCTGATTATGTCTTGGGATAAAGCAGTGGTGGAAACGCAGATACTGGCAATTGGAAGCAGGCCAGAACACATTGAAGTGGTAATGTCCTAAGAGTATGGGTGGGGACCAACAACAGGAGCTACAAAATGACCTTCTGTCTTACTTACTCTTTTCTCATTGCTGGGACAAATACCCACACTCAAATTAGGAAAGGAAAGGTTTATTTAGCTCACAGTTACTGGAGGTTTCAGTCCATACTCAGCTGGCTCCAAGGCAGAGTGGCACATGGCAGAAAACAACCTTTCATGGTGGTGGCAAAGAACAAGAGTGAGGGGAGAGGTAGCAGCAGCTCAAGCAGCTAACTTCTCTTCCTTCCTTACATTGAAATGCAAGTCACCTGTCAGAGGAGAGGTGCAGCACCCACAATAACCAGTCACAAATTCCAGAAGCTGCCCCATGACTGCATGAGGCTTTTGCGGGACATCTATACACAAACCATAACAGCTTCCTTTATAAGATTTTTTCTGATCATTCACTTATAATCAGTGGTAACAGGTCTCCATAATTTTGCTTCACTCAGTTGGCTCCTTAGCTGCTGCTATGTGAATTATCTGTAGACATAAGAAAACAGCTTGAGCACAGTAACAGAAAAGGCAATGAGAAAGGTAGAATATGTCCCTATGATGCTAATACAGATTTTCTGTGCTTTGGGGCCTTTTATCCCTTCTTTGTGGGTCTCAGTTTCTCCATCTGTAAATTGCATGAGACTTGAGTGATGCCTTCTGAGTCTTTCCATTGCTAAAGATTACAGCTCCATAGTCTTCCAACTCTAATGTTGCATGAGGTGCGCTGGTTAGTGGGAATTCTCTAGTCACCTAGGATGAGTCTGAAGCAAATGATCAGATAGAAACAAAGCTCACTCATGAGAAACTCTTTGAGGACTGAGCGATGAGGACTTCTAATCACCTCAACCAAGATTCAATCAGAGCATTAGCTGCATTATTTTTTTGTCAACCAGACTGGTATAGTATCCTTGATAGGTTCATCAACTATGGTGATGACTACAGATTTATCATATAATTTTAACTCTTGCTCAGGAGCATTGATGTTTATTTAGTTTGTTGGATAAAAGGTATTATAGGCTGTTTAGATCTCTAGACTGTACCCCCTAAAACTCAGACACTCAGAGGTAAGGCTTTTGGAAAAAGATTGGCTCATGTAGATGCTATATGCATTAGTGGATTAATCCACTGAAGAGTTCAGAGTTCAATGTGTGTTTAGGAGGTAGGGTCTTCTGGGAAGAGGTGGACCACTGGGAGTGTGACCTGGCATCCCTCCCTAACACCTCTCTTCACTTTCTGCTTTCTCGCTGAAATAGGATGAGTGGCTTTCCTCCATTATGCCCCTCTGCTATGTTCTTTTCTGTCTGGAAGTGGGCCAACTGTGGACTGAAACTTCTAAAAGCCACGAACCAAAATAAGCCTCTCTTGCTTAGCTGTGGGTGTCTGGTATTTTTCCCTAGTGATGAGAAAGTGAATAAGGCATAGGCTAATTCTCTCTCTCTCTCTCTCTCTCTCTCTCTCTCTCTCTCTCTCTCTCTCTTTGACTATAGAGTTCATTTTAATGCTACCAATTTTTGTTGAAAACTTTATAAAGCATAATTACATATAGAAATTATATGTGTATGCACTAGTATAGGTTCTCTCTCTCTCTCTCTCTCTCTCTCTCTCTCTTTGATTATAGAGTTCATTTTAATGCTACCAATTTTTGTTGAAAACTTTATAAAGCATAATTACATATAGAAATTATATGTGTATGCACTAGTATAGGCTAATTCTAAGGTAGATTGAAGTGGGGGAAAGAAAATTTACCTGGGAATGCTAGATCCCATGGTATGCTTGTTTGGCCTGGGCTATAGTATTGTTCCCCCACCCCCCTATTGATCCCTACCGATCTACTTTGTGAAATGATGGGCTGAAACTGGACACATTCTAAATTCTAAGTTCAAACATTTCAGCAATTTTTGACTGAATCTTCCAACAGATGCAGGGAATAGAAAGAGAAGCAGACCCTCAACTATCACCAATTTAGTTCAATTCCTCTGTCTCTGTTCTTGCCAAAGCTATCTCTTGGTTGTGCTATAGGGATCATCTATAGAATTCACCAAACATTTTGGAAGCATGGCATCTTTGCCCAGCCAACAGTATTTTTCTTTGAGTCTATCATTCTAAGAAACAGACCCTGAACAGCATTGTGTACCATTGTGCCCCTGGCCATAGACAGCAGGATGAAGGTGGGCCAGCCAGATATTTTCTCCTTTAGAAGTTGGCTTATGATGACAGATCTTAAGTCAGGCCTGTCTGGTCCTTTGAAATGGGAACATGTGCAAGCAGAAGCCATAGTATAGACATCTTTGTTCAAAGTGCTCAAAGAAGCAAAGAAAACTAATTTGTAAAGAGTATACAAGGGAACTATGTAGACAGAGACTACATTTCCTGGAGAGATGCAGAGAAGGACTCTATGCTGTTTCCCTTCCAGTTCTTGTTACTTTCTCTTAGTTACTTTTCTCATTGCTGAGACAAAATTCTTGACACTGAAAGCTAAAAGGGAAAAGGTTTATTTGGCCCACAGTTTGTAGAGTTTTCTGTCCATAATCAGTTGTGTCTGAGGCAGGGTGGTATGACAGACCAGTCTCACAATGGAGAAACACTCATGGTGGGCAGAAAGTAGCAAAGCAACATGGGGCTGAGACTAGTCTCTTTTGGTCCTTTATATTTTATGAAGATTCCCCAACACAGCGTAGGTGTAGAACTCACACCCTTAGTTGCAGCATTGGGCCATGAATCAATCATAAACTGTAGATCCAGCCACTTCTGAGAAGCCTCCTTCCCTCTCATGACTTCATGAGGCTTGGGGTGGGGCACATCTAGATACAAAGCATAACACTGCACTTCATGAGCCTGCCTGATATTTGGTATGCCTTTAATTTTGGCAAGACAGAGTTGCAAATTCACTTTTTAAATTAAGCTTATTGGTACACTTTAGGTACACACTCATCATAGGGAATTCGTACCTGTACCTGATATATCTTCACTCGCTTTCCCCCCTCTTCCTTTCTCCTCCTTTTGGCCCCTTTCCCCTCCTTATTTATAAAAGTTTTGTATATATTTTTCCTTTTCTCATTTTTATCTTTTCCTTTCTCTTTACCCTCCCTAGTTTCCCTTCCCTTTTGAATAATTTCTTCCTATTTCACAATATTTTCTGTACATTTTGGTCCTTAGTTACACTTTCAATTTCTCACACCAGAGAGACAATGTAATATTTACATGTGTGCCCAATTTATTTCACTTGAGAATGGCATCAGGGTGCATCCATTTACCTATAAATGTCTCAAGCTTATCCTTTTTTAATTCTTTTTTTATTACTTTTAATAAGAAATAACAGTGTGACAGTTTCAAAACACGTTAGTACATTCCCAGTTGTTCTCAAAGTAGTTATTTAGAGCACAGGATGCAGAAATGATAATTTTTTGAATCATTATTGGTATAAAAATTTCTTTTCATTGAACTAAGAGAAAGTAGCTGTATATATAGTCCAATATTCCATAATAGTAGGGTTATTGGCAGAACTGGCGATGTCAGAAGCTGTTGATTTAAGCCTTTTATAGCTCAGTATACTTATCTAGCTTTACTTTTTATGCCTTGTGGTTAAACTTTTCTGCTGGGTGGTTAAAGGCAAGTTAAAGTATAGCAAAACATGTAACTTTTGTATCTCCTAAGGTCAGCCAATTCCCCTCAGGATTATCTTGAAACTCAAGTTTATCTTTCTTTTGGGCTGAGTAGTAATCCATCATGTATAAATAAACCCCATATTCTTTGTCTGCTCATCTGTTGGTGGACATTTAGGCTGTTTGCAAGATTTGGCTACTATAGACTGTTGCTATAAGTATGAATGTGCATATATTGCTGTAATTCAGTGCGCTTTTGATTCTTTTGGGAAGATATCGAGGAGAATAGCTGAGTCAAATGGGATCTCTAGAAGTATTTTGGTGGAGTTTTTGGGATCTTCTATGGAGAATATTATGTCTTCTGCAAATAATGATAATTTAACTTCTTCCTTTCCTGTGTTTATTCCTATAAATCTATAAAGTATAACATTTTTCTTAATCTGGATTGAGGGGATTCTTCCTTTATGCAAAGAACTTTGAAGAGGAAGAAAAATTGGAGGACTGAGTTTTAGTTGTTTTTGGAATCTTCACACTGATTTTCACAGTGGTTGCAGCAATCTACACTCCCACAAACAATGGAGAAGGGTTCTTTTTTCTTCACAGTCCCACTAACATTAGTTATTAGTTGATTTCTTTTTAATAGCCATTCTTTAAGGCTAAAATGGAATCTCAGCGTCATTTTAATTTGCATCTTTTCAATGACCAGTGATGTTCAGCAGTTTTTCATGTATGCATGTGGTATTTGCCTTTTTTTTTTTTTAATCTGAGAAATGTATATTCACCTTAGATTCCAGTTTTTGGGCTGGGTCTTTAAATTAGGGGGCATGATCTTTTTCATTTCTTTGTATGTTCTATATATTAGTCCTTTGAGGAAAAACTGGCTAAACATTTTTCTTACTACATAGGTTGTCTTTTTCATATTATTGGTGACTTCTTTAGCTATACAAAAGCTTTTTAATAATATGAGATCGCAGTTGTTGATTCTTTGTAGTATTTTCCATGTGATCAGAGATTTGTTCATAAAGCCTTTGCCTATGCCAGTGTCTTCCAGAGTTTTGCCTCTCTTCTCTTCCAGTGGATTTAGTATTTCTATTTTAATATTTGGACCTTTGGGGCATGTTGGTTTTGGTTTAGTTCATGTTGTGAGACATATGGGTAGTCTTTTGGCATGCAGAAATGTAGTTTTTCCAGTACTATTTACTAAAGAGGCTTTCTTTCAGTGAATGTGTTTGGTCCTGTTGTCAAAGATAAATTGCTGAATATGTTTGGAGTTTTTTCTGACTCTTCTAATCTGTTAATTGATCTGTATTTTCTCAGTACCATGCTTAGTTCTATAGCATGATTCAAATCAGTACTTATGATGCTCCCTACCTTGCTTTTGCTGCCTAGGATTTCTTTCTAGGTTTCTTTAGGTTCCAAATTAATTTTAAGAGCGTTTTCTCTAGTTCTGTGGGGTATGCTGCTAATATTTTAATCCGGATTGCATTAAATTTGTGTAACAATATTAGAAATATAGTGATTTTTATTATGTTGGCTCTTCTTACTCAAAAGTAAGGAATATCTTTCCATTTTCTGATATCCTCTTCAATTTTTTCTTTCAGAGACTATGGTTTTTAATATAAACATCTTTCACTTCCTTTGTTAGACTGATTCCTAACTATCTCCTTTTTGTCAGTGCTGTTGTGCAAGGTGTGATTTTCCTAATCTTTCTCTCAGTGAGTTTCTTTTTCTTTTGCACAGGATGCTATTGATTTTTGAGTGTTGACTTTGTGAGCAGCAATGCCACTCAACTTAGTTATTAAATTTAGAAATTCTTCGGTGGAGTTTTTACGATCTTCAATGTAGATTGTCATATCATCTGCAAATAATGATACTTTAACTTCTTTTCCTAGCGTTATTCCTGTAAACTCATAGTGTCATATTTATTCCTGTAAACTCATAGTGTCATATTTTTCTTAATCTGGATTGAGGGAGTTCTTTCCCTACACAAAGAATTCTAAAGAGAAAGAAAAATGGAGGATTGAGACTAATGATGTGAAAGAAGACATTAACTGCCTTCACACACTGTGTCAATTTGAGATGAGATGCCTGACTAGGTGACTCAGCAGGGGCCAGGGTTCTAACTTTGTAAACATTCTTATCCTGTGCAAGAGAAGGACAAGGAGATGGTATGGGTGCTATACCTGTCCTAGACGGTGATGGTCTACTTAAAATATGAGGGAGGAAAAGAGGCTTGTTTACCTCCTTTTGCACTTGCTGCTGTTGCTATCTTCTGCCACCTTGAACTGTTGTCTCTCTGCCATGTCAGCCTGCTTTGGAACCAGCTGATTACAGACTGAAGTCTTTACCAACTGTGAGTTAAATAAACCTTTCCTTCCTTAATTTTGGGCATTAAGGATTTGTTTCAGCAACGAGAGAAAAATAACCAAGACAACTGGTGATTTCATGTTTTAAAGTGAGTTTCTGAACCTGTCCTCCATAGTAATGGGTACTTTTTGTTTTTGTTGGTTAACTCTGAAGTTTCTTGTGGAATTAATTGAACTCTACAGCTTATAGAGTACAGAGCAAAGCTTCTTATTTTTGTGTTCTTATCTCTAGTCCTCACTCTTAGACTTCCTTGTCCTTTCTTCCTGTTAGGTTGCCACTCTAATGTATTTCATGTGTGACCTGTCATATACTTGTGTTCTTTAAAATAATCAGCAGCGTTTGATTTATGCATGTCCTTTTAATTCCACAAATGGCCTTGTGGTACAAATTTCATTCTGTGTAGACTTTTTCACTCAACCATGATTTTGAGATCTATTTTGCTATACATATATACAAGTCATTGCTTTATTCTGAGAAATCTGATCCCATAGCATGCATCTCTCTCTTTTTATTATTTATTCCCTTTGTGATGGATGCCTATGTTGAATTTAAGTATTAACATGGGCTGCTAATGGACTTCCTTGCCCATCTGCACACATGGTCTTTTATAAATTTGTGGAGTGTCTACATAAGTGTAGGATTACTGGGTTATGCAGTAATTAAGACTACTTAACTCTTATCAATTCTGTCATGTTGTTTGTTAGAAAGACTATGCCTCTAGACCCTCATCTGCAGTAGGGGTACCCAAATTAGCTAATAGTTGATGTTACATGTCTTTCTAATTCTCACTACTTTGATGAATGTAGCATGGCATCTTATAATTTTAATTTGTATTCATTTAATTCCATTACTACATGTAAGTTTAAGTATTTCTTCATGTTTTCTCTTAGTTATTACATTTTCCTTTTAGTTGGTAGGTTGTGTCTTGGCTTGCCTGGGAAAATCTAGAATCAAAAGCAAAGAGGGTATATTCATGCCTATAGCTTCAGCATGCTTATTTAAAGAGAACCTTTAAAGAACATTAGTATGGTTGACAAATGATATGGCCACAGTACCCTTCTGTGACTTGTTTATTCATAACTTTTGTTACTTTTCTTTTATACTCCTTTCCTCTATTTGTAGAGATTCTACTAGAGAACAGATGTCAAAATCTTCATCTAACATATACTTTTTTTTTAACTTCGTTATGTTGTTAGTCAAACATAATTTCATTCATGTAGTCAGAATCAATGGAGATCTTACTCAATAAATACTTTTCTACTCCAGTGTGACAAAACTGCTCCCTCTATTTTCTTCTACTATTTTAATAATTTTATCTTTCCACATTTAGGTCCTTAACATACTTAGGATTTACTTTTTTTTTTTATTTTTCTTTTTTTTTTTTCCGGGACTGGGGTTCGAACTCATGACCTTACACTTGCCAGGCATGCACTTATGCCATGGAGCTTTCTCCCCAGCCCCTAGGATTTACTTTTATGTCTGGCCAGAGACAAAGAGCTCACTTGGTTTTTCTCCATAGAGTTATTTAGTTTTCAAAGTGCTTAAGAAATAGCTGATCCTTTTCCTGCTGGTTTATCATGAGTCCCTGTTATGTATTATTTTCCCCCAGAGATTTCTGTTATGTTCCACTAATCTCTCTTTGCTTTTGTGTCACTACTAGTCTTCTTTATATACAATATTTTGACTTGTATATATCAAAATGCCAATATCATATCTTTGCTCTGAAAGTTGATTTTGCTTTCATTCACTTTTGTTCCTCCCTATAAATGTTACAGTAAAATTGTCAAGTTCCTCAAAATATATATATATATATATATATTTTTTTTTTTGTCTTTTTGAGACAGAGTCTCACTATGTAGTTCTGGCTGGCCTTGAGCTCACTTTTGTAGCCCAGGCTGGTCTTGAACTCGCACTGATCCTCCTGCCTCAGCCTCCCGAGTGCTGGGATTACAGGCGTGCGCCACCAGGCCCAGCTAAGTTCCTCAAAATATTGAGGTAGAATTTTTATTGGAATTTCCACAGAACTATAGATTAGTTTAGTGGGAATTAACTTTTTAATACTAAGTTGTTCTATCTAATAACATAGCATTTCTCTTTATCCTTTCATATTCTTTGATATTTTAAAATTGTTTTAACTTTTTTTGAATACATAAAAATTCTGTATACTTTTATATTATTTGTAAGTTTTAGTTTAGCTGCACTTACAGTTTTGGAAATGGCAGATATATTTGTTGATACTTATTTTCTGTTTTAGTTTTGACTTGATCATTGTTGGTATAAACCATTTTTCCCCATGGTAGACTTAGTAGGGCAATCTGTCACATTCTTTCATGCTACCCTCTTGGTGACCAAGGGCATATATTTACAGTGTAAGTGTACAAGGTTCGAGGTATGGTATTAGCAAAACTGAAGCAAAACTACCAGATTATATGGGACCTTAAAATGCATACATTTAATGAAAGAGTCTCACAAAGTAAGCTAATTGTCACTGGAAGCTACGTATCCATCATGTTTTCTTTTCTTTTTTTATGTATTTAGGACAGGGCCTATAGTGTCTCACTATACAGATCAGATTCATAGTGACTCCCCTTATTTCATCCTCCCAAGTGCTGGGATTACAGGTGCGCCCTACCACACCCAATCTCAGTTGCTGTCTCAGCCTGCTCCCAGGGGCAGGGCCAGCATGGCACACCGGGATTGAACCCCAGTCCCTGAGCCTGTCTAAGCAGGTGCTTTAGTCTATTGAACTATCTGGCTAGCCCCTATGTATCCACTATGACTGTAGAGCCAGAGCTGGAACAACATTAAGTATCATGTACCTGCATGGGATGCTCTTGTCCTCTCCTGGGATATTAGTTTTGTGGCTGGTTAGTGGGTGTGTGTGAACATCTCAAGGAAAGAATGTGCACCACTTTGTGAAACATCCCAACCCATATCTGTACAGCTCTCTTGACATTTTTCTCATCTACTCAAGCAGTAATGTGCTCTTTATCATGTCTTTTCTTTATGCTTTCATTTACCTCATGGATATATCTGCATGCTTATCATTTCATATTGCACTGATTTTCTCACATATCTGGTAGGCACCAAAAGATACCGAATGAAGAAACCTATACAGAAGGATGCTATGTACCTTTCCTGATTCTCTTGGTATCCTTAAGCTCTTGGCCATTCAATTGCCCACCCCAGCTCCGTTATGTTAACCCTTCCTTGAGAGACTACTTGAACTTAGATACCACTCTAAAAGGCCACTACATGCTTACTCAGCATGAGTCCATGTGATTTCATCTCCTGGGTTCCTGGGTTCCTTTACCCAGGAGATGTCTCTTCTCCTTAGGCTATTACTGTATGGTCTTGGTATCCAGTTGTGCAAACAGAGTTTTTGACCACTCCTTTCCCTTCTATGGGACATGAGATTTGATGTGTCAAAACAGTTGCTGAAGAGAAAAGTGATGCAACTTGGAAATACGGGTAAGTTCATTACTGCAAGGTCACTTAAAATAGGCAAAAAGACGGCAAATATTCGTCCCTGACCTCCTCTCAGAGATTGTTCCAAGGCACAGTTTTGCCAGTGTCTTTAAGAATATTCTGTGCAGTGAAGCAGATGTGCTGAAGAAATGAGTTGGGACTCTTTGTGCTTCATGATGTATATTAATACATGACATCACTTAATATACAATAACTTTACTGACATGTATCTCGCTTACTTTTCTTGTTGTTGAGATAAAACGTTCAATACCCAATGTTGAAGAGGAAACATTTTGACCCAGTTTGTAAAGGTTTCAGTCTGTAGCTGGCTAGTTTCAAAGCAGGGTGGCATGGCAGATGGGGATTGCACAGGAGAAGTAGTTCATGGCAAGTAGGCAGACAATGAGAGCGCATTAGCACTCTTTTCTGCAGTTATACTTTACACAGGCTGCCAGCCTTAGAGTGAGTGTCGCACTCACACCCTTAATCTCAGCCAGAACTATGCCAAACCAATCAGGGGACAGACTTAGTAACTACACGCTCTTGATCCCAGCATCACACACCCTAGATCCAGCCACTTCTGCAAAGTCCCTTTCATGGCTGCTTGAGGCCTAGGAGTGGCATCTAGATCCAAGACATAATGACATGTCATATGCGATTCACCCCTCCCCCACTGTCATTGCCTTGTGATTGTGATCCTATCAAAAAGACTCATTTAGTTTTTTATCTCATATTCTGTTTTATTGGAAACTTAAGGTAAGGCAAAGACCTACAGGAAATAAAACAAAACAAAAATATGACCCTTCAAACTCATTCTATTCCTTTGAGAATCTGATCCTATGCATCAGTGCATATCTACTCAAAAGTGTTCATTTTTCCTACTTTTTTCTCTTTCCAAGGGTTTATCCCAGCATCTTGAGCTATCTTCTCCAAACTGCCTCTAATTGTTAATTTTCTCCCCCAGTGTGGTGCTGAGAGTGGAAAGACTCATACAATATAAAGTCTTACTTTTATTTTACTTTTCTGTATTTAGGACAGGGTCTACAGGGTGTACAGGGTTTCACTATGTAGATTAGACTTGTAGTGATCCTCCTGCTTTCAGCCTCCCAAGTGCTGGGATTACAGGTGTGCATCATCCAGTCTCAATTGCCATCTCAATGTGCCCCTAGGTGGGGCTGTCATGGCACAGAATGCTGGAGATCAAACCCCAGCTGCTGCACTCTGCCCAAGCAAATGTTTTAGTCTGCTGAACTATCAGGCTGGGCCTAAGTCTCTCTTTTAAATGAAGAATAACTTGAAATCATTTTTTTTTTTCCTCCAAAAAGAAAAAGAAATTTGAGCACATGGAAATGAGACTAGGATAGATTAGATATGTTGAGAAGAGCTATGTGATGATAATAATTATGATTGGGACCTGAGGGGTAAGGAATTGGGAGGATAGGGATGTAAAAGGTTTCCTGGAATTATTTTTATAATGTGCCTGTACATAAAATTATTTATACAACATTTCATTCTGTTTTATTTTATTCGATCCTGACAATCACCATGTCATCCAAATTATCAAAACCCTATTCTACATATATGATTTAATTACTTCAGTGATACACAATGACTTTCATATTTCATTGCTAGTAAGTGGTGTGTTTAGGATTGGAACACAGATCTCCAAACCTCCAAACCTTCTGCTCTTTCTGGGATGCCAAATTATGCCAAAATACATAGAAAGGTGCAACAATCAGTTACAGGTAGTAAGCTTACTAATTTCAAGTCAACTTCTCTTCCCCATTATGAAACTGAAAAATAGTTAATGAGTTAACACCTGGGCTCACAAACAGGAAGGCAGCCTGACTTAAGTAGCTTTGCCAGAGTGAAGGGCAGGAGCTGGTTGTTTTCCCAAGATACTGCACCCTGGCTACTAAATCTAATTCCCAACAGGTACTTCAAAGTTGAGAAATAGTAAAAAAAAACATTTGATTTTGTGTTACCTGTGGGGTAACTGGACCAAAAGACAAGCAGGGAAGGGAATTTGTATTGTACTTATTCTGGGTATCCAACCAGAGATGCTGGAAACTTTGCACCAATAGAATACCTAGGGCCAGCCAAATAGCTCAGCAGATTAAAGTGGTGCACGCCTGTAATCCTAGCACTTGGGAGGCAGGAAACAGGAGGATCACTCATAGTAGGCGCAGGGGCCAGGAATTCGATCCACAGGTTGCCATGATGGTCCTGCCCCCTGGGTGCTCTGAGACAGCAATTGAGACTAGGCGTGGTGGTATGCATCTGTAACCCCAGCTCTTGGGAGGCTGTTAACAGGGGGATTGCTACAAGTCTGATCTAATAGTGAGACCCTGAACACCCTGTAGACTCTTCCCTTAAATCCTCACCCCAAAAGAAGACAAAACAAACAAACAAAAAACTAGACTACTTGATGAGGCCAGATTCACCCAGAGAATAGTGTGAGAAGAATATAGTCAGTGTCATAACTGTGGTTATGGTTGTGTGACAGAGAATATGATTGCTACGTAGGAAAACTGTCAAGGAAGAAGTAACAGAATTAATATCCTCTGGCCTCAATAGTAGCACTATCATGATCTCTGATATGTGGCTACTTGTGGGCCTCCATTTATGTATTAAGAGTTTTCTAGCCAAGAACCATCCTGCTTTGGGATGAAGACAGAAGACAAACAGTGATATCTTGTAACCTGGAGAATAAATGTTAGAAATTAAAAGCCAAAACAAACTCAACAGCACTAAGGAGTGTCTACTTATCTAGTGATTTCTTGGGATTAAAGCCCTCCCAATGGAGAAGATAAGACATTTTCTGTCTCTTCTCTCTTCCACAAATCCATTGCTTTATTCACACTCACATCATTCTGCTAAAGAGATTATAGTCAATGACTTATAATGATTTGACTTTTATTTCACTTTATGGTAGTGCAAAAGTGATATGCATTAAGTAGGAAGTGAATGTTGAATTTTGATCGATTACTATCTAGCAATTATTATGTTATTATCTAGTGATATGTGGGACAATCTTCTCTTGTTTTGCTGGGCAGCTGCACTGAGTGGCAGCTCTTGTTCTGAGGCTAGGTTGCAAGGTCAAACAACTGATACTATGCAGCATTCTGGGTTGCTGAACTATGATGCCAAGCAGCTCTGACTCATAGTGATCCTCCTGTTTCCTGCCTCCCAAGTGCTAGGGTTACAGGCATGCACCACCATACCTGGACTCCATTGCCAGCTCAGTGTGCCTGAGAATGGGGCCAGCGTGGCAGGCAGGATCAGGGATCAAATGCTGGCCCCTATGCTTCCCTAAGCAAGCTCTTAGTCCACTGAGCTATACCACTGGCCCTAATGTGCCCAAATTTTTGAATTCGTACCTTTTACCTCAGATTTTGTAAATCCTACCAAAAGAGAGCAGAGAATTATCTCCTACCTCTTAACTTTGTATTTGGCTGTGTAGCTTGTTTTAACCAATAGAAAGGAGTATGCACTGATTCCCAGCCTTGGCTGTCACTTCCACTATGAAGAAATTCTCTATCATATTAGGTGCCCCATTTCCACTCCCATACAACGATCAATGCCTCTTTTCTTTCAGCTCCTACATCATTTGCTTTTGATTTTGACATAGCTCCCAAATACTGCATTAGAGTTTGTTGTGGCAGACTGACTAGCTGTCCACCAAAATCTGTGTTCTGTTTCTTCTTTCAGCACAAATCCTAATTTTTCTCAGCATGGCAGTGTTCCCAGCTAGCCCTGAATGTCTCCCTGTTTTCAGGGTTCCATTGCATATAGAATACAATTCTGAGAGATGGATCTGTTTTCACTTCTACCTTTTCTGATAGGCAAAACCAACTCCATAAAGATTAGGAATTAAGTTTTAACCGTTTTTGAATCTTTAACACATAGCAGAGTAGTAGGCACACGGAAGATGATCCTGATTCATGTTTGCTGAATCGAGCTGAAATATTTCTATGACATGACACCTAAAAGTTTGGGGGTTCTGAATCTGGGGTTCATCCCATTAGCAGAGATCCTAGGATACCTACCTACCCATCTTTCCCAAACTTGCATCTTTTTACTTTTTTTCTTTCTGAGAGAGAATTGAAAATGGTGAATTTTTCTAAACACATGATCCAGAGCACAGAAAGACAGTATTTTACTATAAAAAGTTAAAGTTAAGGTCACCAAATTTCTCTAGCTGCTAGTGAGTTGACCACCCCCCCCCACCCCCCCATTAGGACTGGAGTTGGGCAGAGATGGTTAGAGGATTGTTTCTTACCTTCCCTGCTTCTGCTGCTAACATTCAAAACAAATCTCAATTGAGGGAAATGTAAAGTGACACAACATGGCACCACCTGTCTCCCAAGGAGTAACCTCAGGGGGACCTTGTAGCTGTGCTTTCAACCACCATCCTAATCCTGAGACCAGTGGCCAAAACAAAGGCATTTTGCCAATTGCAGTTTCGGAGTACCACCTTGCTCTCCAACATTACTAATTTCACCCCTGTTTTCTGATATGGTCAGATTTCTCTTCTGTTAAATAAAATAAAATAAAATAGATCTGTCTCCAGCCCTTTCTGACCTGTTGCCCCTCACACCTTTTGTGGAGCTGGGGAATGAACCAGGGCTTTGACTTTTATTTTGAGATGGTGTCACTAAGTTGCCTAGGTTGGCTTCAAACCTGGGGATTCTCTTGCCTCAGCTTCCCAGAGTTCTGGGGATTACAGAGGTGTACCACCACACCTGGCTATCTGCCACTCTTTCTAATGATCACCACTTTTTGTTTCTTTTCCCTTCTTTTTTACTATGCCTCCGTTTTTTTTAACCTGTTCCATTTTGTCAACTTGCTGAAACCTGGCTTCAGTCCCTTTGCTCTACCAGGATTGCCCTAAGGTTTTCTAAGAGTTTGTTGATGCTAAACCTCCTGCCCTTTCTCATTCTCCATCCTCCTCAGCCCTCTCCCACACTACTTATAGGTTTGTGTCTTAGTTATTCTTCTCTTGTTGCTGGGACAAACACCCAACACTCAAAGTGAGGGAAGGAAAAGTTTATTTAGCTCACAGTTATTCGATGTTTCAGTCCATATTCAGCTGCCCCCAAAGCAGACTGGCACATGGCAGAGGGCAACCTTCTATGGCAGTGGGCAGCCGGCAAGAGAGAGAGCAGGGATAGAGCTAGCAGCAGCTCAATCAGCTCACTTCTCTTCCTCCGTTACATTGAAATGTAAATCACCCGCCCCAGGGGAAATGCAGCACCCATTTCCACAATAATCAATTACGAATTCCAGAAGCAGCCCCGTGACAGCTTGAGGCTTTGGGGAGACACCTATACACAAACCATAACAGTTTGAAAGTGTGGATGGCTGCTCCAACCACAGCTCACACAGATCTCCTCTTCAAATGGAAAACACTGGGCTGTGTCCCTCTACTCTGTATATATGTGTTCCCTTAGCTAGTACGTGATAGACTGAGTGGACGAAGACAAAGATAGTCTCCCCACGGACAGAAGAACACAGCAGAAATATGAGCTCTTTGCGTGACAGAGATCCAACAACACAAGATAGAAGAATGTGATGGTCAGTCTTGATTGCCAATTTGACTGGCTTGAGAAAGCCTAGGGTGTATTAAACACACTTCTGGGTGTGTGTTTGGGGAGGTCATGACCTTAGGCACTATATTTGGTCCCTGACACCTTCCTCTGCTCTTTCTCTGTGCTGTGCTTCCCTACCTAGCACAGGAGGTGAGCAGCAGTGCCTTCTGCTGTGATGCTCCTGCCCTAAAGTCAGTCAAGGGTAGACTAAAGCCTCTGAAGCCAGGATCCCAAGAAACAGTTTCCTCTGTAAGTTGTGTGTGTCAGGCACATCTTTTCAGCAACAGGAAGGCCGACTAGCACAGATTCTCAGATTTTCTATTATTCTCAATTATGGATGATTTATATTCTTTTTAAGCGTATGTCAAAAATTTAAAAGCTGCTTTAATATGTGCACTTCTATTCTTGCTTTTGGTTAAACTGTTATCCTTTTGAGGGGCTTCTATAGCTGTGAAATACTTGATTTACTTTTGCTTGAGACTGAAATTTGAGGTAAGAAGCATTAGGCAATTACTTCCCGCTTTTGTATGAACATCTCTCTGTGAGAAAAGGCAAAAGGAAGTAATTGAAGATTCACTTCAAATATCCCTGAAGCTGGGTTAGTGTGTAATCCACTTAAATACCCTGTAGGCTTTATTACATTTTACTCCCAGGCATACTTAATATATTAATTTTTAAATTGCTTTATTGATATATGATTAATCTACCATATAATTCATCCAACTAATGTGTTTCAGTATATTCATAGGTCTGTGAAACTACCAAAAAATCTAATTTTGGAGCATTTTTGCCTCCTTTAAAAGAAAACCCATACTCATGAGCAAGCCATTTATTATACCCCTAAACAAATTACATATTTATTCTATTTTGGAAATTTCATGAAAGTAAAGAGTCATATTATATATATGTGGTCTTTTTAGAACTGATTTTTTTTTTCTATAATGTTTTCTAGGTTCATTCACATCATGGATTACCAACACTTTATCATTTTATCTATTCTTGAGCATTTGAGCTCTATAGTTTGGGGTTATTATAATAGACAAACGTTGCAGCTACAAGTTTTTGTGTGGCCATATGTTTTCCACCTTCTTACATGCATGATATATCGAGGAGTGGAATTTCTAGGTCTTATGGAACACTTCATTTATCTTTTTGAGCAATTGCCATGCTGGTTTTAATGTTCTTTTTTAAAGGCAATTCATGATGGTAGGGGAGGATGGGGGTTGAAAGAGGATGAGAAGAGTCCACAGTGGTACTGCCTTTGGGTGCTGAAGAACATGCTTAGCCAAAGCATCAGATCCCAGGTTGACTGCTGTCATGGGAACAGATCCAAGTTAATCTATAGAAGTGCAGCAAATCACAATGGGCATTGGTTGTGCTTTGCCAGGCCCAGAGTAGCCTAGAATCACATTATTTTTTTTTTTTGTTTGATTGGGGTAAACATGGAGCAGGAGGTTTATTTTTGACCTTGGAGCAAGATGGAGAGACCAACACATTTTGTTTGTTAGCAGAGGCAATTGCTATAAACAGGGAGCTCAGTGCCAAGGCTCTCCTCGTACCAGCCTGCCCCACTCAGCAGCAGGCCTGGCTGGGATAATGTTTTCTGGCCATCTTTGTCCTTTCATCTGCTTTAGCTAGTTACACTGTCACTTTCAGCTCTGCCTCTGCCCTTTCTGGCTCTGATTTGTGTGGAAATGCTGCTGTCCAGATGTTTAGGCATTTAGCAAATGCACTTTTCAGATGCCTTGGCATGGTTACTTTCAGATGAGGATGAATATTTGATGCTGTTGTCTGTTAGGAACACATACATGCAAATGACCAGTAAAGTCCTTGCTTCAAGTTCCCTACATTTCTAATTCTTTTTATCATGACAACTAATATATCATTTAAAGGAAAATTAAGAAGTTATCACAAGAAAAGCCATTCCTGATTTTTCTCTTTGCTCTTTTAGGGCTTGTATTAAACTCCTCATATTATAGAGAGTGGTGCCTAGTATGAGTCTCCCCATGGTATAGAATACTCTAGAATGTCTAGTGCCATCTTTCTGGTTTATGTCTTTTCTTTAAACTATACCTTCTTCACATATACAGATATTATTATACAATAAATTCTTAGGCACAGTTCACTGTTTTTAGCCTTTTTGGACAGACTACTTTAGAGACTATTCAGCTCAACCTTACATCTTACAAATAGGTCAACTGAGGGTAGAAAGGAGGAAACTCTTTCCTCAAGGCCACTAGATTATCAGAGGACCCCACTCCCACTGTATCCCTGGCATCAAACTTAATCATTCAGTATTCTGAGGCTCGGCTACTGTTCACAATTATACCCCAGGTATCTAAAGCAGTACTCAGCACATATTCCTGGAGCAGGCTGTTAGGATTTGAATGCTGACTTCAAGAAGTAGTACCTATTGTGGGTATGACACTTCACATGTAGAAATGATTCAGTCATCTAATATGGGCACCATGTATCTTAAAGAAGTTGCATAAAAATTAAATAAATTAACATACTTTATGCAATTGGAATAGGGTCGTTTATACAATCATGGCTCAATATATATTGACATTTACAATTATTATTGTTTGATCAGATGGATGGCTAAATGAACAAATACATAAAGTCTAATTATAGACTGAAGAGTCAGCTCAGAGTCCTCTTGTCTTTATTTTCTAAACAGCCATGCTTAACTTTGAGCTGGGAATCAGAGTTAAAAAGGGGCAGACCTGAGGGCTGGATACTCTAGATTGGAGGTCTTTTAGGTATAATAATTCCTTCCTGATATTAGTCCAACCCTAGCTACTTTCACCAGGATTTCATGGGGATTTGGAAGCACAAGCACAGTCTTTGTACTCTGAATACAATTCTTTGCTTTCATTTATCAGTAGTCTGCTCTCTAGTAGATTTTTATCTCAACCATTTCATTCATGCAAAAGCCTTTGGATGCTTAATATAATTTTGTGATGGTTTCCAGTTCCTTTGGGGTTTGCTTAGGAACATAGCAGACAGAGTTCTCAGTATCTCAAAAGGAGGCTTAAGCTGATAAAAATGTGAATGATAGACAACTGGAGCTTTGCTGAATGTTTCTCTCTAAGTATAGAACGCAACTGGTCTAACTTGAATGCTCCTGAAAGTTGTCTCTACCCCTGGTGACCAATAACATGACTTTATTGTGGTTGGGGAACTGAAGGTCCATTTGAGAGTATGTTTGATGATTTGAATCATGGTCACCATTGCTGAGAAGCAGCTCAATTATGTGACCTATACAAAACCAGGCAGTGCAAAGGAATTGGGAGAAAAAATATTTATTTCTGGTGCTTTCATTCTTTTTCTGCATCAAGGATCCACTGCTTTAATGCTTTGATTATTTTTCTTCTTCTTTTTTTTTTTTTTTTTTTGTGATACCAGAGATTGAACTCAGGACCTTGTGCTTGCCAGATAAGCACTTATTCCACTGAGCTATCTCCCCAGATCTCTCCTTTATTTTTTATTTTATTTTATTTTTAACTTTTGTTTGTTTGTTTATTTATTTATTTTTATGGCCGGCTCAGCCTGCCCTGAGGGCAGGGCTGGTGCAGCATGTGGTGCTGAGGATTGAACCTCGATCCCTGCAGCCACCTAAGCTTTCCTAAGCAGGCGCTTTAGACCACTGAGCCATCCTGCCGGGTCCCAGCTCTCTCCTTTAATTTGTTAAATTCAGAGATGCTGAGATGAAGTGGATCCCATGAAGTTCTTGGCCTCCTGGACAAGACATTCTAATGTAGGATGATATGGGTTTAATGAATGACTCATAAATGTTGACATTTCAGAAGTGACTTTTGTGTCAGAAAGATGTGTAGAAGATCAGAGGACCTTCCTGAGATCTTTCCTCTTTTAACATGTAACAGCTACCTGCAGTTTCCAAAAACCAGTTGGAGACTTGACTTCCCACTCTTTTGGGAAGATTGTGAAGACATAGATTCCCTGTGCCCTAGAATTTCTGACTTAGTAAGTATGGAGTATACCCGAGGATTCTGAATTTTGTAGAATTTCCTTTAAGTTATTCTTTCATTGAGACTCTCAAATATTTCAAGCAGTGGCTCTCATTTCTGGATGCCACATTATCATCACTACTTAGGGAATTCAACATAGTGCCTATGCTTGGGGTGCATCATGAGAGACTGGGGTTCTATTTATTTGGATTGGAGGCTCTGCAGATTTGCTATTCTTTTAAAGGCTGCCACATGGATATGGGTGTAGCCATAGTTGAGAATTAGTGAAGAACAGAGAAGTTGACTATCCACTGCTGTCTTTCTTAGCTTTGCGATAGTTTGCCACCAGCAAGTGCAACAATCTGATCTCATGACACTCTCAGGAGGAAGAGAGCTCAAAGACCATCTGACCAAGTCATCCCCAGTTCTTCCAGTTTTATAGACAAGATCATCCCAAAAGATGTTTTCAGGACTGACAAAGAATTGCTGCTTCTTTCTTAACTTTGTATTTCCCCAAAATAAGACATTAAAAATAAAACCAAAGGCAACTGTCACTTATTTGTACCAGTACTTACTTTTTAAAAAATGAAACTGTAACTACATACTGGACAAGGAGGACCTGGACCTACCTGAAGTCAAGCTAAAGGAAAATCTTTAAGATTGCATAATTTGGCTTTAAGAGGAACTTGCTCCCCAGACTTCATCATGTCCTTATTAAAGTGAGAACTCTGTTATGGGCTAGGACTGGTTCAAGAGTAGCTTGCTTTTAGGCCAAAGTTATACTTCTACAAAGGAGGAACTTTAGATTCAGAAAAGTGAAACTAGTTGGCTGAGACATCAATAGAGCTGGGACTGAACATGCTCTCCTGATGTCTGGTCACCTCTTTCTACAGGACTCTGATGGCAAGTCTGGAATCTCCAGCTCTTCCCACTTAACATGCATGGGGCAAAAACCTCGGGGAGTGACTGCTCAGTCCTTCCAGTCCAACACTGTTATACTTAGAGCAGTACCCATCATAATAATCAAGAACAAGAGTTTTGTTAGCAGGCAAAGTCTAGCAAGGATGAAGTATAAGATGTTGCAGTACTGGGGTGACAGACAGGAGACTTCACTGCTTCAGTTGCAAGACAAAGAAGCATATTATTGTTCCATCTCTCTAGGATGCTGTGCTTTGGACATTAAAAATCCATGAAGAATTAATTTTCTGATTATCTCCTGCAGAGGCCAAGCAATCTTGCCCTTTATGATACTGTTATTTTTAATAACTCAACAAATTAACTTGGAAAGGCTTGATTTCAGGAAATGGGCATTTTACGCAGCAGAAAAGAAAGAAAACAGATTTCCAAATGCATTATCCATAAGCAAAGCATCTTAGGCCCTGAACCTGGGAATGGAGAAGACATGGTGAGCTCTTGCATTCAAAAGTTCAACTCAACATGAAAAGGAGGTGAGGGAAAATGGCCACTGCAGAAGGTTCAGTTCCTCTGGACAACTGTAGCATAGTTGAAGAATAGTACTTAGGCCAACCTGGCTCTCAGGTCCCTCTGAAGTAGTTAAATTTACTGCCTGAATTCTCAGAGAATAGAGGCTGGAAGTGACAAAACTCAATGGTCACCTATGAAGTGTCGTGGAGGATAGGATCATGACCTTAACTCCTAAC
Organism: Myocastor coypus; assembly: GCA_004027025.1. Lineage (NCBI taxonomy): Eukaryota > Metazoa > Chordata > Mammalia > Rodentia > Myocastoridae > Myocastor > Myocastor coypus. Next base: position 32,372 of record PVJA010001807.1, read on the forward strand.
ATAGGTCTGGCCCTTAGAGACAGTAATACCTTATTTTGTTGAAATGATGTGCCTTTTAGGGACCCAAAATCATTTTCCTACATTGAAATCAGGTGACATCTAAAGATCCAGGCTTAACCAGGGCAATTTTGTAGGGGTGGGAGGAATGAGTCAGGAGGGAGTTGTATCTGTCACAAAGCCTTTAGATGGCTGCCCTGAAAATGGGTCATGAAGGTGTCCTCAATGGGAGGAAGGGACACAGAATTGAAATGTCACCAACCTATAATTTTGCTGAAATCTGGCCCTGCTACCTTAGGCCAAACTTTAAAAACCTATTTCCTAGAGCAAAACACTGTTGTAGATTTAATACTGCAGCTCCAAATCTCTCCAAAACTTAGATCCCTCTGGGATGTCACCTATGAGAGATAAAAGACAGAGTAAATTCAGTTCCCTTTAAAACCATCATTTGACATCATTTTTGACCTCTTTCCTGAGTTCTAATTTAGTCAAATAAGCTCATATACATTAAAACCATAGCCTGCACTCTATTGGTGCCTACACTCAAGTGCTGCTGGCTGGGAGGAAAGGATCTTGTCCAGCTCAGTTGGCTTCCTGCATGTCTGTTTCTTAGGACTGTAGAGAACACCCTATCTGCTATTAGGAAGAGGAAGGCGATGAAAGGAGCACAGAGCTTGGAAGTTAAAGTATATGTGGCAGGTTACGGTCAATGCCCTTCTTTCATATTAGTGGCAACCTGAGCACAGGAAGATAGGTAGCGGATTGCTGGTCATACTACACAGTGGCAGAATTGGGGCCAGATAGAATTGTTTGGCCCTTACAACATGTAGATTGCTATACTTTGGTCACCATATTACATGCCTCCTGATTGGCTGGTAGAATTGGTGGAATGAGCTCATCTCTTTCTGTCCTTAAGCAATTGTCCTATTTTGTTTGAGGAGGGGTTCAATATGGATATTATATGGCTTAAGCTGTAGCAGTTTATAGGGATTAATTTGGGAAATTTCTATTTGTGTTTTTTTATTTTTATTTTTTCTTGTTTCAGAACTTTATTTATTTTTATGGCCGGCTCAACCTGCCCTGAGGGCAGGGCTGGCGCAGCATGTGGTGCCAGGGATTGAACCGTGGTCCCTGCAGCCTCCTAAGCAGGCGCTTTAGACCACTGAGCCATCCCTCCAGGGACCAGGAAATTTCTATTTGAATGCCCTTTGTGTTGTGTCTCTCTGTGTGTTTTAGCTCAGGTGGGGTAATATGTGTTCAATGGGGTTGGGGAGAAGGGAGATGCAGGACTAATCCCAAGTGTCTGATGGCCCAGCCTCTGTTCCTGTGCTCTGTCTTATGCACTCTCCTAAGAGGACCCACCCTTCCGACAGGGCAAGAGTGTGGACTTTGATGAAGCTTCCACTGCTCTCTGTTATATTGAGAGGTGAGTGCTGGTGACCTCCAAGCTTCACCTTATCCTAGGTGGGAGAGGATGGAATAAAAGGTGGGGCTCCATCACAGGGCTTAGCTCATGTGATCCACACTTCCTAGGGTCATTCTACCCTACCTTCAAAATTCTTAGCAGCCAGTGATGGAACAAAAGTACCAGGTGCCTGGCTGTGGGCACTAAATTATGGGTGAGGTCAGCCATTGCCCTTGGGCCTCTCCAGATGAAGTCCAAAGATTCCAGAAACTCTAGCAAAGATTACATTACATTTCTTATCTTCTTGGCCTTATTGGGGTTCAGGATTTTTCCACCACGGCTGAAATTGAATGCTCCTTAAAGGTAAAGCCCCTGTTGGCCTTTGACCAGTCTTCTCATCTGGAAAGCCAGGTCTTTACGGAAAGAAGTCAAATACTGCTTCCAAATAAGAATGCCCTGGGTTTGTACAGTGTACCATAATTCAGCAGCTATGTTCCTATTAGTTATCTCAGGTGATCTTTATAACTTTGTGAGTGAACAGGACAACATTTATTCTTTTCATGTAACAGATTGAGAGACTGAGGCCCACAAGGTTTGATTCTTTCGACTTGGAGGTGATTATCTGAGACATACAATATACCTCCAGCTGGATTGAAGCTCATTAGACTTTTTCTTAAAATAAAGTTTCAAGACAGCATCAAGGAAGACATTCAGTAATTAACTGGGTATCACAAGGGCAGAATTCTCTGGAGTGTTGTCCAGCCACTTTCTAGTAATTCTGGGCCTTGGCTTATGGCTTTGCTCTTCTTGATTCTAGCATGTGTTCATTTTTATCATGGTCATATTTCCCTTTTCAGTAGAAAAATCATTTATAGATTTTTTGTTCTTAAATTTAAAGTATTCTATCTCGTTTTATCATTCTAAACAGTTTACATTGCAAAGGTAGCACTTATTACTGCTCCTATTTTGCCATTGCAGAAGCTAGAGTGAGAGGAACTTTCATAGATTTAGTCATAGATGTTTACTCTGTGTTTATAAAGTGCTCTGTAGTTGAGTAAATACAGTATTAGACGACATCTATGGTGCTAGAGCTCTGAGAACTCACAGACAAGTGGGGCAAAGAGACACATAGCTAAGCAACAACTTGAACAGGGAATGAATACACATTTCAGTGAGTGCCACTTGACACTTGGTTCTACTGCAGGGACCTCACTTGGTGGAGTCTCCAGTGAAGAGGCCCAGGAATCCACAGGTTAAACAGAATTGGCCCACGGGTTGAAACTTGAGGTCAGAATGGTCCCAGCATTGGCACTGGTAGTGCAAAGGTCTTAAGGAGGAAGGTAGTTTCGGGTATCAAGAAACTGAGAATGCCAACCTAGCTGGAACACAGAGAGTGAGGCAAAGTGTGGTCCATGGTATGACTGGGGAGACTTGAAAAGTAGAAGTTACTATATTTAGCCCAATTAAATGGCAGGTTGGGGGAAAAGTGGGAACTCACAAGGTACCTGTGCCCTTCCCATGTTTCTTCCACTCTCTATTCAGGTCTCAGTGCATTGATTTGCCAGGACCACAGCTCCTCTCACCTCTGCCTTGTGGATTCTGTGGTACTCCTACAGTATGCCAAGCCCTACAAATCCGATAGTCAGAAGCCTCACTTGTCCTCTAAATGGGGGTTATAAAGATCAATTTGTTAGCAAATGAGAGAAGCGAATGACAGGTAGTGGGAACTTGGCACGCTTAGCATGGCTGCCTCCCTCGTGCTCAAGCCTGGCCTATGTGAGAGAATTTTCTGTAATGGAAAATATTTCTCTGTCTACACTGTCCAGTCCACAAATCAAATGTGCAATAGTGACTAGACAGAGGAATTTTAAAAGTTAATTTTAATTTTAATTTTTGTAGCCCTATGTGATTAATGGGTTACCAGAGTGGATAACGCAGTTCCAGCCAATCGTTTCCATTCGGGAATATAAGCGCAATATTGCCAGACAGTCCAGTTTTCCAAGAGAAGCCAAATGACTGCATTCTCATTTTGAATCTATATTTTAAGACGTTGGCAACAAATTCAGACTTTAATGCTCCAGAGTGGATGAATCTTGCTTCTGGAAAGGTGGGATGGATAGGCTTTTCCTTATTTCTCCTGCTAAGTATAACAAGAAGCCTGGACATTACATAGAGATAATATGGCATAAGAAGGCTCCTAAACAGTGTTGATAGAAGGATAGATGATCACAGGGTCTTTGGATCCAAAATATGACGTGATGGCACGAGCTTCCTAGACTTTCTTTTTATGTCGTGTATTACAGACTTGAAGCTGAAGAAGTCAGCCATCTAGACACATGCACAAGCACAGCAATTGAAGCCCCAATAAAGGCCAGCTGTCTTTGGCCAAAGTGGGAAAAGGGGCAGCCAGAAACATGAAGCTTTCAGACAGAACTACTCACTTCCAGCTCAGTGCTATGAATTAAGCTACAGTCTCTGGCTGGGGAGATAGCTCAGCAGTCTAAGCACCTGCCTGCTGAGTGCAAGGACCAGGGTTCAATCCCGGGAACTGCAGGCTATGCTGGCCCTGGAACCCTTGGTGTGTCATGTTGGTCATGGAAACTGGATGTGGTGATGCACGCTTGAGATCCTAGCGCTGGGGCAGACGAGACAGGAGGATCACTACGACTCCAAGTTGTGTAGTGAAAACCTGTATTAAATAAATAAATAAAACCTGTAGTCTCACACCTACTCATCCCAACCGTTAATTGTCCCCCCACCCCACCCCAAAGCCTCATACACTCTTGGGGCAGAGACTTCTAGAATTTGAGATTAACTTATGATCCACTGGGATTATGGGTGATCCAAGACTGGGATTATGGGTTTTAGTAATGCTGGGATTATGGGTGTGTGTGCTTCCCCTCGCTTGGGGCAGAGAGCCTGAATGTAATATAAGAGAGACAGACTCTGCTGCCATTGTTGTTACTACTCTTCCCTTGGCTCCTGTTGCTTCTTGCCACTGCCGTGAACTGATGCTGTCTGCCCTGTGCCGCTCTGCCTGGGAGCCAGCTGAGTATGGACTGAAACCTCTAGAGTAACTGTGAGTTCAATAAACCTTTCCTTCCTTCATTTTGGGTGTTGGATATTTGTACCAGAAATGAGAAACAGTAATTGAGACACCAACCAAAGTCAAGAGCGGAACTTCCACTCTTGTGAGGTTTCATAAGGAACCCAATGTCCCTGCTAGGGTGGTGTAAAAAATGAAAAAAGTTAAGTAGAGAATGGAAACTTTGATTTTCATGAGCTCATGACCAGTCTTTTCATCCTTCTGCCATGAAACCATGGTGCTGGTGAAGACTATGGTCAAGTGACTTAGTAGTTGGGACTTCTGCTTTCACTTGGCAGTTATATAGTTCCCCTCCCTTCCCTATCGGAGAGGTGCTAGAGGAGGAGTAGTAGAGTGTTGGGACTTTCAAATGACAGCCACTAACCTGAGATATATTTTGTACATATAATGTAATACCAAAGTATTTACTAACAAGTTAAAAAGCATCACAAAAATGTACTCAAAAGAGGCATAGAGACAAATAAAAATGCACTCCTAAAAAAGTTTGAGGCAGGAAGACAACAAGGAAGTTAGATTAAAAAAAAAAAAAAAAAAAAAAAAAAAAAAAAAAAAAAAAAAAAAAAAAAAAAAAAAAAAAAAAAAAAAAAAAAAAAAAAAAAAAAAAAAAAAAAAAAAAAAAAAAAAAAAAAAAAAAAAAAAAAAAAAAAAAAAAAAAAAAAAAAAAAAAGCAGCAAGAACTGAAAACAGAAAAGCTAACAAAAGAAAACAAAAAATAAAATGAGAGATTTTTAACACTTACTGAATTCCTTCTCCCTATGTCTGAGAATAAAGCAACAATATCTACACTCAGCATGTTCACAGGAACTTCACAAAGATGCAACAAAAGGCAGATCTATCAGAAAGAAATAAGTGTTCTTATTGGCACATGACATGATTATCTATTTGGAAAATCCACAAAACATACGAAACTCCCATGGCTAATTTGTGAATTCAGCAAGGTAACAAGATGTGAAATGATCGCTAAGAACATTCCAGCAATAAACACATGGGTACTGAAATTAAAAATGTAATACCATTTAAGCTGCTAAAAATAAAATAGGTATAAATGTAACAAAAATATAAGGCTTGCATCTGAATGATAAGACAAAAATCTGTATAAACAAAGAAGAGTATGTGTTTATGGACTGAAAATTCAATATAGTAAATATGTTACTTCTTCCCAAATTGCTATTTTGTAGATATAAATAAAGATATTTCAAAATGTATGTGGAAAAGTAGAAGAATTAACAGTTAAAATAGTTTTGAAAAACAAAAAGGAGAACTGGTACAATTTTAAAACTTAGTATATAGTGATAGTAATTAAGACTGCGTCTTAATTATGTTGGCAGAAGACTATACACATAGATCAATGAAACAATAGAAAACCCCAAAATAGAGCTGCACAAATATACCCAACTGATTTTTGGCAAAGGTGCAAAAGTAACTTAGTTGAGAAAAGACAGCCTCTCCACAAACAGTGCTAAAGCAGTTGGTATTAATAATAGGTGGAAACCAAACAAAACAAAACCCTTTTCCTTTCTCATATGCTACACAAAAATTAGCCTGAAATAGCTGACAAACCCTTATGAAAAATGTAAAGCTGTAAAACTCTTAGAACAAAGTATGGTAAGATTTTTAGGAGCTAAATTTAGGCAAAAACTTTCCAGATCTCACCCAAAACTAAAAAGAAGGATTGATAAAATGGACCTCATTAAAATGAAGGGCTTCTTTAAGAATCTGTTACAAAGATGAATATACAAGTTATACACTGAAAGAAAACGATCCAACCATATGTCTATCACAGAAATCGTACTTACAATATGCAGTATGAAGATCTCTCAACACTCAATGTTAAAAAATAATCTAATTAGAAAATGCATTAAAAGCATGAACAGACATTTTATTAAAGAAGATTGTGGGTGGCAAATAGGGACTTGCAAAGATTTGAACACCATTAGCTTTAGGAAAGTGAAAATTGAAACCACAATGAGGCATCACTACAGAATTACCAGAATAGCTAAAAATAAAAGTAATGACAATATCAAATGTGGTTGAGGATGCAGGAAAATTAGATTATTTGCACATTTAGAAATGGGATTGTAAAATGGTATAATACTCTGGAAATAAGTTTGACAGTTCATTAAAATACAAAATATACAATATCATATAGTTCAACCATTCTAACACTGAGCCTCTATCTATCCCAGAGAAATAAAGCTCATGTTTACACAAAAACCTATGTTTTTAGCAGGTTTATTCATAACAATAAAAATTGGGAACAGTTTAAATGTCCTTCATCAAACAAACAGTGGTAAATCCATAAATCAAATTTACTTGACCTTAGTCTCTTTGTTTTCTCATACTGCCACTTCCTTATTTTTTGACAATTTAAAAGACACACATTTTACTGTCTTTTCTATAATTCAATTAACAAATATTTTGGAATCTATGATATTACAGTGGAAGAAAACCCTCAAAATCAGTTTCTCCTAGTATGCATCTTTTCTGTGATCCCCAAATCAAGAGGGATCGATGCAGTGGGCTTCATTAAAATGAAGGAGTTCATTGAGAATTTATGAGGATTTGTTTTTATCAACAAGAAAACAGTCAGTTCTGCAGAGCATACCAGCTGAACACCCTCTAATTCAGCTCAGTTCTGGTCCTTTCTGTCTGTCTGTTGATTATGTCCAATCCCAAAGATCCAGGGCTTGGTCCTACAATACTCCTATAGTGCCCTCTTAATCCCATTACCTTTTTTTTTTTTTTTTTTTTCTTTTTGAGACAGGGTCTCGCTGTGCAGTTCAGGCTGGCCTTGAGCTCACTTTTGTAGCCCAAGCTGGTCTCGAACTTGCACCGATTCTCCTGCCTCAGCCTCCCGAGTGCTGGGATTACAAGCATGTGCCACCATGCCCGGCTCCCATTACCTTTCACATATGAGACTTTTGGGGAACATTTTAGATCCAATCACAGCAGGCAATATAGATTTGAGCCCCAAACTACTATAGTTATGCAATGTCCTGGGAGACATTTTTTCTTCTACCCAATACTTAGTTGGAACCTATGATGTTATAGTGAAAGTAACCCTTCTTGTTTTTCTTTTTGATTTTTTGCAATTTTTACAATTATCTTTTTATGCTTGATGTACTTTTGTATAAGTGTTTTGGCATCTTAGGAAGAGTGTCCTTTGTGGTGGTTCTAAGTATTAAAAGTATTTGCTTCTCACTGTTGCTGCGATGCACGTATTATCGTTTCTAATGACAAATGAAAACTTTGTTCCCATTTAGGCTCCTTTACCTTTCCCCATTATAAATATCATTGCTTTGGGTATTAGAACTGTCTGTAGACTGTGTTTTTGTTTCAATCATCAATAATATATATAAAACTCACAAAGACACATTGTGCTCCTAAGTTTGTCTTTTCATCTTTCGGGAAGTTTCAAGTTTCTTTTATCATATTTTCTCTGTTGAAAATTTCTTGTAGCCATTCTTAAGAGAAATTTTTTCTTCATTTGAAAATGTCTTGACTTTTTCATTATGTCTGATGAATTGTTTTGCTGGGCATTGTATTTATGTTTGACATTTTTCATACAGTACTTCAAAACATGTTATGCCATTTCCCCTGGTCTCCATGGTTTTTCATGAATTTGTCATTCAATTTGTTTTCTTTACATAGTGAAACTGACATTTTTTTAATTTAATTTTTTTGTTTAAATTTAACAATGATTATATTACATATTTTCATCATCAGATCAGTTTAGATTAATAGATATAGGTATATAAGATTGAGCAAACAATTAAACATTAACACATTCAATCAACATTACCTTTTTTTTCTTTTTTTTAAATTTTATTTATTTTTTTTCTTGTTTCAGAACCCTTGCCTGTTTATTCACTCATTTTTATGGCCGGCTCAGCCCGTCCCGAGGGCAGGGCTGGCGCAGAATGTGGTGCCGGGGATAGAACCGCGGTTCCTGAGGCTGCCCAAGCTTTCCCAAGCAGGCACTTTAGACCACTGAGCCATCCCGCTGGGCCCCTACTTTTTTTTTCTTTTCCCCTTTCTTTTTTTAAAAGTTGACATATTGCATATTGTCTTCACAATAGTTCTACCGAGTACAGTGTGTGGGCATGGCCCACCTCCCTATTCATGTTGCTAAGAAGAAAAAAAAGAAGAAAGGAAAAGAAAATTCTTCGCTTTGGACTAAGAGGAAGCAGATGCATACACAGTCAAATGTTCTGCAGTTGCAGTGGGCCACCAGTGAAGCTTGTAATGTTGGAGGCTATTGAATCTAAGTCTCCTATAGCTCATCTCACCAATCTAGCTCTGTGAAAACTGACTTTTTCTCTAGCTGTTTTCAACATTTTTCTTCATGTTTAATTTTCAGAAATTTAATTATGCTATGCATTAGCCTTGATTTCTTTGGATTTATTGAATTGGGGTTGATTTATCCTTTTTAATTTGTGGACTTACTTTTCTTTCTTTCTTTTTTGCAAATTTGGAAAGTTTACATTATTGTTTCAAGTACTCCATCAGCTTCATCCTCTTTTTTCTTGACTTTCTTGTTTTCAATGATGTATAACCTGAGTATTTTGCTATTTTTCACACAGGTCCCTGAGGCTCTGAATTTCTTAATTTTTATTTTTAATTTTTATTTTTTTTTTATATTTTTAGGGAAGGCTCTACAGGGTGTTTAGGGTCTCACTCCTAGGTCATACTCATAGTGATCTGTCTGTTTACTGTCTCCAAAGAGCTAGGATTATAGGTGTGAGACACCATGCACCATCTCAATTGCTATCTCAGTGCATCCTCGGGATTGAATCCCTGTCCCCTGCGCCTGCTTGGATTTTTTTTTTAAAAAGATATGTTTTTGTTTACTTTTTTATTTTAAAAGCTTATTGTTTTCTGTGTTGTTTACATTGGATATAGTCTATTGATCTATTCTCAAGGACATGAATTCTACTTTCTGTTATCTGCACATCACACTTGAACTCATCCAGTAAAGGTCTTATTTTTGTTACTGCGTTTTTCAGTTATATAATGTCCCTTTGGTGGTATTGTTTTATACTATACACTGAGATGCTCTATCTTTCTGCTTATTTTAAGTGAATTAGTAAGAAAAATTGTGATAGTTGCTCTTAAATGTTTGGTAGATAATCCCAACCTCTATGATTCTTGGTGTTGGCATCAGTTTATTGTTTATTGTTTTTCAGGTCCTTATTGTGACCAGTGATCCCCAACTATACACTGGACATTTTGCCTATTAGGAAATATTGATCTTGTTTTAATCTTTTCTTTTAGAAACCAGTCATTTTGCTTAAGATTTTATTTTTTATGTATTTACTACAGGGTCTACAGGGTCCCACTACACTGATTGGACTCATAGTAATCCTCCTGTTTTTCAGCCTCACAAGTGCTGGGATTACAGGCATGTGCCACCATGCCCCGTCTCAATGACCATCTCAGTGTGCCCCAGGGGCGGGGCTAGCACAGCGTATGGGGGATTGAACCCCAGCCGCCACATTCTGCCTAAGCAGGTGCTTTAGTCAGCTGAACTATCTGGCCAGCCCTCATTTTGCTTAAGTTTAGTACAGTTTTGGGCTACTATTATGGGTTGCAGTTCTGACAAAAATTTAATTATTAGGGCTTGCAAGTGTTTTGTTTGTTGGATGTAGCTAGTGCTCCTGCTCTTCTGCTATTCCAAGGGATCATAGAAAGGTGTTTCCTAGATTGGTCAACAAGTAGAGTTTAGGTCCATGGGAGTGGAGAGGCTTCCTAGGCTCAGCCACTTGGCAGAATTCCTCTTGCTGGTATCCCCTGGATACTGCGCTGGGTGGAGGAGGAGACTCACAAGCTCAGTGAAGGGCAGAACATCTGGTTACTTATGATCTCATTTGCTGCTGTCACCAAGCATGTCACGTAGTTTTAGGGTACTTCCATCATTCCAGGGAAGAAATAATGTATCAGATCTACTTTACTGGTAAGTAAGGTTGGTAATCCCTGACCTCAGTTGCATTCTTCCGCTGCATATGAGGTGAGTTCATGCCCTGCCACTATATTCTTCTCTAACTCTGGTGTCCTCAACCTGTTCTCTTTTTCTCTTCCCAATTCAGAATTCTTCAAATGTCTCATGCTTTATATCTGGGCTTGTATTTTATGTTAGATAAAAGTAGGGAGAACCAAGTCTATATAAACCTATTCAGATTAAAAATGCTTTACTCATACTCAAGTTTTGGAATTCAAAATTCCAGTGATTCTATTAGCTAATCAATACAACATTTTTATCTATGTATTTTTTTAAAAAAACTTTCCCATATGTAAATTCTGAATCAATTCTTAAAATAACTTTTTAATATCGACATATAGTGATTATACATATTTATGGAGTATAATGTGTCATTTCCACATCTATAAATAGTGTGTAGTAAACAAGGTAATTGGTATATCTAGTTCCTAAAAATAAGAAATAATTTCTTTGTACTGGGAGCATTCTTCTTTTGCTAGCTCTTTTGAAATATTCAATAAATGATTACGAATCATGGTTATATTACCATTCTATAGACTAGTAGAAGACATTCTTCCTATCCAACAATATCCTTGTGCCTATTATCTATTCTGTCCATCACTCCACCTCTCATGGTCTTCTAGGGCTTTGAAAACTACTACTGTGTTCTCTAGTCTTTGAGATCAACTATTAGCTTCTACATGCGAAATTATGTAGTATTTGCCATCCTGTGCCTGACTTATTTCATTTAATACACTATCCTCCAGTTCCATCTATGTTGCTGCAAATGGTCAAATTTTATTGTGGGCAATGCTGTATTGTGTATATATACACTACATTTTGTTATCCTTTCACCTATTAAAGGGACATGTAAGTTGTTTCCATTAAGTATATTTTTATATGATGTATTTTAGGTGTACATATTAGCATATATGCTATTCAATGTTTTTATTTTTCATTTATTTAATAAAAATATTAAAAGATGATTTGAGGAAGTTGTGAACAGTTTACATTATAGGACACTGAGAACTTCCTTTCACTCTGACATATTTTCACAATGACTGCTTTGCTGTATAGCTTTCTATTCAATTTCCTCATTTATATAACAAAGAAGCTAGACCAGAGAAACTCTAAGGGGTGAATTCTGAGAGGAAAGCAATTTTCCCAAACTTATTTCTGGAGGCAAGTATTACTCTGATACCAAAACCAGAGAAAGAACCAACCAAAAGAGAGATCTACAGGCTAATCTCCTTGATGAACATAGATGCCGAAGTCCTCAATAAAATACTAGCAAACCATCAAGAAATGAAAGCCATCTATGACAAACCATCAGCCCACATAATGCTAAATGGTCAATGTCTGAAAGTCTTCAGTTTAAAATCAGGAATAAGATAAGGATGCCCACTGTCTCCACTCCTACTTAATATAGCTGTATAGTTCTGGAAGTTTTAGCAAGAGAAATTTTTTTTGATTTAGTCTATTTATTTTATTTATTTTCTTATAAGTAGATTGTAAGTCAAAGGTACAGTCTAAATTGTAAAACAAAAATTAAAATTAAAAAATATTCAGAAAGTTAATTAAATATTAATTAAACATTAAGTTAAATATTTCAAAACAATATTCCAAAATTAAAATTAAATTGTGGGACCAGGAGGATAGCTCCGTGGCACAAGTGCCATACTGACAAGTACAAAGTCGTGCGTTCGAACCCCAGTCCCACAAAAAATAAAATAAAATTAAAAAAAAATAAAAAAATACAATTAAATTGTGAGCCCAGCTAAGAGACCAGAATGTTGTGTATCATATGTATGAATCTGTGATCAATTTAGAATACTCACATAGTATTTTGGCTTTCTGTTTATTTTGTGGGACCAGGGTTCAAACTCATGACCTTGCACTTGCCAGGCAGGCACTTGTGCCACGAAACTATCTCCCCAGCCCCTCAAATAGTATTTTAATAAGTTAATATATACATAAATATCAACTAAGAGAAAGTTTTCATGATACTAAAGAATTACTAAAAATAAAACAACATAAAGAGCAAATATATGACCAACACTTCTAAAAGCTTGGGGATAAGATATTGAACAAAATTCTAATATGTCATGGATTTTTTGCCTTTTTTTTTTTTTTTTTTTTTTTGTATTTAGTACAGGGTCTAGAGGGACTTTAGGGTCTCACACCATAGATCTGACTCGTAGTGAAGTTTTCAGCTTCCCAGACGCTGGGATTACAGGTTGCACCATCATGTGCAGTCTCAGTGCGCTCTGGGGGCAGGGCTGGCATGGCATGCTAGGGATCAAACCTCTAACTCCTGTGTCTGCCCAAGTAAGTGCTTTAATCCGCTGAACTATCTGACCCACCATAGCCAGAGAAATTATACAATAGAAAGAAATAAAAGGAATAATATTGGGAAAGGAAGAAGTGAAAGCATCATTTGCAGATGAGATGTTACTCTATAAATAAGACTCCCATAAGGCTGGGAAGATAACTCAGTAGAATAAAAGCCTACCTGGAAAGTGCAGAGCCTGAGTTCCATCCTTGCTGCCAAAAAACAAACAATCCATAAACTCCACCAAGACACTCATATTTTTTCTCATCATCTTTTTTTTTTTTGAAATTTTATCAATTTTAATGAGAAAGATAACAATGAGACAGTTTCAAAACAGGTTAATAGGACAGCTACAATAATTAATATATCGAATGTTGTTTTCTTCATAGTAGTTGTTCAGAGTACAAGATGCAGACATATCTTTTTTAAACACTATTAGTACAAATATGTCTTCTCATTGAAATAAAAGAAAGTAGCTCTATATATAGCCCAAGAGTCTTTAGTAGTAGTCCTTAGAGCAGAACTGGCAATGTTGGAAGCTGTTCTGTACACAAGAATTCACTAAGAGAGAAATTAGGGATAAGCACACATTTCCTAATAATATAAAAAAAGAAAGAAAGAAAAAAATACTTGGGAATCAATCTTAACAAAGGAAGTGAAATACCTATATTGTGGAAATTGCAATGCTCTGAGAAAAGAGATTGAAGAGTATTTCTGAAAATAGAAAGATAATCCTTGTTTCTGGATAGAAAGAAGCAACATTTATGAAAATGGTCATACTCCCAAAATTGTTATACAGACTCAATGCAATCTCAGTTAAAATACAATTAGTATACGTCACAGATCTAGAGAAAACATTTCTAAAATTCATTTGGAACCAGAAGAGACCTAGAATAGCAAAAGCAATCTTAGGCAGCAAAGGAAAGGCAGGAGGCATTATAATCCCTGATTTGAAATTGCACTAGAAAGCTACTGTGATAAAGTCAACATGGCACTGGCAACAAACAAACAAACAAACAAACAGATCAGAGAATTAGTGGAACAGCTTAAAAGATAGCAACACAACTACAGACACACATAGCCACCTTCTCCTTGATAAAAGGACCAAACATGCTCACTGAAAGAACAGTAGCTTCTTTCATAAATGGTGCTGGAAAAACTGACTCTCTGTAAGCCAAAGATTAAATATAGAACCAAGTCTATCATTATGCACTGAACTAAAGTCAAAATGGATCAAAGGTTTAAATATTAGGACAGAAACACTACATCTACTCGTGGAGAAAGTAGGTAGAAATCTTAAAGACATAGGATTAGGTAGAGAGTTTATGAACAAAAACAAACTACATGGCAAATGCTTCAAAGGATATACAGTTGGAATCTCATCTTTTAGAAATGTTTCCCATGTCAAAAGAAATTACTAACAGTAAAATAGTAACTCACAAATTGGATATAAATTATAGCTGATTGTCCCTCAGATAAAGGACTCCTATCTAGAACATATAAAGAATTAAAAAAAAAAAAAAAAAAACAGAACCTCAAAATTCAAAGATCCAATGAAAAAATGGGCAGCTGAGATGAATACAAATGTCTCAGATGAAGAAATACACATAAAAATAAATATATGAGAAAATGTTCAACATCATTGGTCATTCAAGAAATGCAAATTAAAACAACACTGAGATTCCATTTCACCCCAGAAAGAATGGCTGTCATCAAGAAGTCAACCAATAATAAATGCTAGAGGGGTTGTGGAGAAAAAGGAAAGCTTCTCCACTGTTGGTCAAAGTGTAAATTGGTACAACCATGATGGATATCAGTGTGGAGAGTCTTCAAAACCTAGTAAGTTTCATTCAACTCAGCTTTCTTCTGGGTAGTTTTGCAAATGAACTGAAAACATTTAACTACAGAGATGTAAGTGTATCCATGTTTATGACAGTGCAATTTGTCATAGCTAACTCTTGGAAACAACCCAAATGTTCATCGCCTGAAGCATGGAAAAAGAAAGAATGTGGTATTTTTACACAATAGAGTATTACTCTGCTATAAAGAAAGAGAAATTTAAGCCTTTTATAGATAACAAGAGATCACATTCATAAATATGGTCTCTAGTTGAAATAAATCAGACCTACATTGGTAAGCATCTCACTGTCTTGCTACTATAAGAACCTAAAAGTGTAAATAACATCTGAAAGATACAAAGGAAGATGTTGAGAGGGAGAGAAAAATATAGATAAGGAAAAGGACAATAGAAAGAAGAGGAAAAGATATATTTATGTATATATACAGGATATACAGGGATAATTATGCTGGTCTACTGGAAGGAACAATTAATGTTTAATTTTTTCTTCTCATTTCTTATATCTTTTAAAAATCAATTCTGCATGATCTTATCTGGTAATTTAAACAACTAATTTGAAAACATCATTATGAAATATAATACTCCTCATCAAATTCCTATTAATTTTGTGAAATTCTATATTGTTTCTAATGGTTTTTAAAATTTTTATTCTCTTTCAAAAACTCTCAAGGTCACTGGTGGCCCACTACAATTGCAGAACATTTGACTGTGTATGTATCTGCTTCCTCTTAGTCCAAAGAGAAATATATTCTTTTCCTTTTTTTTTTTTTTTTTTTGCTAAGCAACATCAATAGGGAGGTGGGTCATGCCCACACACTGTACTCTGTAGAACGATTGTGAGGACAATATGCAATACGTCAACTTTCAAAGAAAAGAAAGGGGAAAAGAAAAAAAAAAGTAATCTTGATTTGGAAGGGTAAATGTTTAATTGTTTGATCAATCTTATATACCTATATGTATTAATCTAAACTGATCTGATGATGAAAATATGTAATATAACCATTGTTAAATTTAAACAATAAAAAAATTTAAAAAAAAACTCTCAAGGCCTGGCAAATATCTCAGTGGATTAAAGTACCTGCCAGCAGGCACAGGGGCTGGGGGTTTGATCCCTTGACTTGCTGTGCTGGCCCTGCCCCTGGGGCATGCTGAGATAGCAATTGAGACAGGGCATGGTGGGGCGCTTGTAATCCCAGCTTATGGGAGGTTTTAAACAAGTGGATCACTCATCACTACTAGATGAGTCCAATCTAGTAGTGAGACCCTGAACACCCTATAGACCCTACCCTAAAATACAAAACATAAAGAAATAAAAACTCTCAAAATATCTTAGTCACTTAACTCCATTATCAGAGTTAGAGAAATTAGGTCATGAATCCATAATCAGTAACTGCTTTTATCATTTCCTAGAGTTCTAGCATTAGTCATCTATAGGTGAATAATAAGAATCTCCTCTACATTTGGGGAAATTGGACGAATGGAAGTAGGGCTTCTCTAAAGTTAGGTTTTTCTGACCTTTGCTTAACAGGAAAACAGGTCCCTTCATTTTTCTGAGATTTCATTTTTACATTAATAAGATGGAGGGATAGAACATGTATTAGATTTCTGGTTGCCATCACATGCAATTTAAGGAAGGAGAGATTTAATTTGGTTTATGTTGGAAGGGAATTCAGGTCATAGTTAGCTGCATCTGAGGCAGAAACATGGTGGGAGGTGCGAGGGGCAAAGATACTTAGTTCATGGCTAGAAGAAAGCAGAGCAAGGAAACAGAGAGGAAAGGGTCAGTAACCGGACACCATACCCAAAGTCATGCCTCTGTGGCCCATCTAAACACATTCTTAAGCCCCTGGGTGGCTCCCAAGACAAAGTTGACATAATCAAGTTTGACTGTCACAGGGTGTCTTTTAAAAAACTTTCTTGAACTCTAAAAGGCCATGTGATAATGATGAGAGGATGGGTGGGAAGATTAGCGTGGTGTATGGATGAGGAGCACATTATGTGGATGGAGAGGACAATGGAGAATCATGTGAGGATAGGTGGGCCTTGAAAGTATGGTGCATGAATTGTGAGGACCATAAAGTACGATGAGTGGATAGGAAAAACTCTGGAATATATTTTGGGGATGAATAGGGTAGAGAAAGTGGGCCATACAAAGATTTTGCTCTTCAGTTAGTATTAGGTCTTGAAACAGAGTACTAAAGTGCAATGTTGAATGGACAGAGATATTTTGAGATGACAATTCATTTACTGTGTGATGGTACAAAGCCAGGAAATAATGATGCCTCAATGGTGCCATTGTCAACACTTCTAATATCAACTAATGCCAGGGTGAGAAGCAAACGATATGGTGCAGATGAAAGACCAAGGGAAAGTGTACAGACTCCAATTTGGGGGTCTGGTTCCCATAAGTCATCTGTATACATACATCTGACAATTTATTTTCCTCTTTAATTACTTGGGTTGGACTAAAAATAGTACTATATGACCTCTAAGGCCACTTTGAAATCTAAAATTCTAGGAGCTCATAATTCATAGACTTTGTTCCCAAATAGGATCTCTTGGAGGAGGTAGGATGCCAATTGCCATAAAGCAAGGAGAGGTAAGAAAGCTCAGAGTTAAAGGAAGAATGTGGGTAGGATGGCAAATACCATCCTTGCTCTGTTCTTGTATCTCCTTATCTCTCTCCTCATGTCTCTTATAGCATCAAATGTTGTCCTTCTGTTCTACATCAGTTTGGCGAAATAGAGTAAAATGTTAAAAAATCTCATTTTAGGCAATCCTTGTTGTTTGGGCTCTTGCTTATCCAGACAGATTCAGGTATTACAGGGCCTACAGTATATATAAAAATGTAGCCACCAGATGCAGCAGTGTGTATCTGTAATCTCAGCTACTTGAGAGGGCAAGGCTAGATGCTTATAAGTTTGAGCTACATAGAAAGATAACATGTCAAAAATGTTTAAACATAACATACAAAATGTTTACTTTGCATTATTTGGAAAGTACCTGACTATATAAATACATTCTTTTGGTCTCTCGTGGAAACTAGGAGAGTTATACCAGTAAAAGGACAGGAACTTTAGCTTCACTAATTCTTTCATCTTAATTTTCTCTCCTTGCTGAGACAAAATATTCAAAGCCCAAAATTAAGGAAGGAAAGTTTTAGTTAGCTCACAGTTAGTGGACATTTCAGTCCATAAGCAGCTGGATTCAAAGCAGGGTAGCATGGCTAAACATTATGAAGAAGAAAGATGGGGAGAACAAGCCTCTCTTACATTGCGAGCCGGGTACCCACCCTGGGGTAGGTGCAGCACTCACACCATCTCCATGCTCTCCTCTTCCACAAACTCAGAAGGTTTATAGAGTGAGGAACCTGGCTCCCTGTGGAGTCACTTAGACTTCTCCTCACTTCTGAAGTTGACACAATGTATTAACTATCACATCCACAAGGCAGTTTTGTTGTAAACTTTTTGCAGATTTGTATTTATTCCCCTTTTTTTGAAGTTTAGATGTGGTCATCTACCTTGAATTAGTGAATAGAATGTTATCAGAAGTGACACCTTTCACCGTGGAGTGGAAGATGATAATCCCTTTCCCTCTATTCACCACATCTCTCTTCCTCTAGGCTTCAGACTTTGAAAGCAGCTGACAACCTGGCGCTCCCACCACTGCAATCTGGTGGGAGCGGAGCTCCACTGCCATAGAGAACACACTGTGAATGTCATAGACGTGTGTAGTGTGAAGCCAGCGAGACATTGGAGATTGTTACTGCAGCTTACCTTAGTCAAACCTGGCTGAAACAAGATGATGAAGTGCTTTCACAGATACAGCATCATTTCTTTCTCTAGTTGAGACACTGACAGTGTTCATCTCCATTTTTCAGATATAAATCTGGGACTCAGAAAGCTTCAGAGAAGGTCAGTGAATGAGTAGGTGGCCGGGCTAAAATAGAACCAAGACTTTTTTTTTTTTTTTTTAACAAGAGCACAAATGCACTTTTATTTTCCATTAGTTTAAATTCTTGAGGGGTACAGCATCACATGGATTTGGTGTCTGATGGCCTTAGCAGGGAGGTTGCTTCGGAACTTGGCACGAACCATGCTGCTGTTTCCATGGGTCCAATTTACTTTTTCCCAGATCACTCTGGTTTTGTTTGGTTTGCCACCTGAAGTCACTGTGTTGTTTTTCACTTTGTACACATAAGCATATCTCCTGCCCAAGTAGAATTCAGTTCCATCCCATGCATAAACATGTTCAATTTTAACAAGAGTAGTGTGTTCCCTCTGGTTCTGGAGACCTTGCTTATACCAAGACATTTCGACTCTCAGGCCTCCTCCTGCCACAGTGTATATTGTCCCCCTCTGATTATCTTAGTGTATTGCTGTGGCAACTACACTTTCCATTTCCTGTGCGCTTAATCCTTACCCATGTACAGGCATCTAAATGGGTTAAATGCCTCACATCCATTTGGACAGTCCTGATGCTTCTCCAAAGGACTCCATTCTCAGGGCTATGGTTTACGTCTGGATGCACCCCTAAGCTGCATGAGGTCAGAGGGGCAGCTTCATGGCTGATCGTAGTCCAGTGTTGGGATTATGGATATGAGTGCTGTACTCACCCTGGGGCAGACAGCCTGCATACAATATAATGGAGGGAAAGAAGCTTGCTCTTTCTGCTGCTCCCTTTTCCTGCTCTTGTTGCTGTCTTCTCCCATGTTGGACTGTTGTCCCTGTGCCATGCATGCTACCCCACCTTGGAGCCAGCTGACTATGGACTGAAACCTCCACAAAATGTGAGCTAAATAAACCTTTTTCTCCTTAATTCTGGGTGTCAGGTATTTTGTGTTAGCAATGAGAGAAAAGTAACTGAGACACTCAGCATTCACATGAAAATTATTAGAGAGGGGCCATGAGAAGAGAGAACATTTTAAAGAAACTAAATGCATTGGAGAAGTGTGAATTTTCAGTATAGAAATTGTAAATACAAAGAGTTGTTTACCTGTGAAGTGTAACTCATGCAGTAACCCTCAACCTTTACACACATGCACACACACACACACACACACACACACACACACACACACACACGGCAAATTGGGTTCAGATTTACAGACTTGAGAGAACAAGTCTTGGTTTAAATTCTTAGTAGTCACTAAAACATTTGTTAAGTGAATGAATTTTGACTTAGAAAAAAAGAGGTCACTTCCTAAAAATGTAACACATAACTGAATATCCTATACACCTTATTCTAATGAGAAGGTAAAGGAGAAGAAGAGGGCAAGGAGGAAAAAGACCCCCATTTTGCTGGAGGGTGGTTAATATGTACTACATTAGTCACTTTCGTGTTACTGTGATAAAAGATCTGACACTCATAACTTAAAGGTTTATTTTGGTTCAAGTTTTTAAAAATTTGGTTAATTGGCTTCATCATGGCCAATAGGAATAAGGTATTTATCTCATGACAGCCAGGAAGCAGAGGGAGAATGGAGGAGGTAAGGATAAGAATACATCTTCCCAGGTCATCTCTCCAGTTGCCCACTTTTAACCAGGCTTCACCACTTTTTTTTTTTTTTTTTTTTTTTTTCAGGCCTCACCTCTTAACATTCACTTACTGAACTCATCAAAGGATGGATCCACAGATGAGTGCAGTGGCGCATGGTATAGTCACCTTCCAATCATGTGAGCTTTGGAGGGCACTTGCTCGGTCTAAACCGTAACAGGCACTGATCTGAACATCTTGGTAAACAGCATGTATAGCTGCCTAGATCATCTGACAGTAGATCAATAGGCGCTAGCTGAAATGAGAACCATCAGGAAAGCTGAGAAATATTATCTGGAAAATTACATTAGACAACATTACACTCAATAAAATTTGATTCTGTCAGCCTCTTTCCCTGTCTTTGATTCAGGAAGAATCTTTCTTAGACTGAAATTGGCATGGCTAGGGAATATTACTACATAGATGTAGACTTTCACTTTATGAGAATTGGATTTAGCCCTGTAAACTCTCTAAAGTGCTCAGAAATCCTTTCACACACAAGTTGATAGTATAAGATTTATTGGAATTAGTGTTCCTATTGGCTTAGTCTCTTTCTCTCTCTCTCTCTCTCTCTCTCTCTCTCTCTCTCTCTCACACACACACACACACACACACACACACACACACACACACACATGCACATATACACGCATGCACACATACTCATTCTTTCCCTATTTTCTGTTCTTCTCTGCTATACTCTGAAGAGACTTTGTGAGACTTTCTATACATCACCTCATTAAAACCTTGTTCCTGGTAACCCACACAAAGCTAGTTTGAAAGTTAAAGTTAAGAGAAAATGGAACTTTTCTGCCCCCTAAACCTTCCACTTAAAATAAAAAAAATCTATGTCAAATTGAAATAATTCTTCAGCAATAGAATATAATCTCCATTATTTAAAAGAATTGGGAAACTTGCAATATTCTGTTAAAAGAGAATTGCCACATATACTATACATAGATTACCATGTCTAAGCAGTTATACTACAGTGAAATTTGTTGTGTAAAAATCTAGGATGTGCTCCTGATAACTCCTAAGGCCCATCATGATCTGATAGGGTCTGTTTACATCATTATTAGTAACTTCCATTTTGTAGAATACCAACTGAGTGAATATAGGAGGTTGAGCTGAATTTTTGTGGACATGTGGACTTTCAGGGGAAAATTCATGTGTAATCTATTAATGTAAGCTTAATTTCACTGACATTTGCCCATTTCACAAAAGTAAAAGTCTGAGGAAAGCCTGCTTATTTTACCGTTGCTTTTGTTTGGGTTTTGTAAAAGGACAGGCTAATAACCCTCTGGGATTCTTTCTGATGATTTTTCTCACCCATGATCTCGTCATTCTAGAATTGTAAATTTCTAGGAGGCATTAGCATGGTATCTTAGTTACTCTTCTCTCGTTGCTGGGACAGATACCCAACACCCACAGTGAAGGAAGGAAAGGTTTATTTAGGTCACAGTTACTGGAGGTTTCAGTCCATATTCGGCTGGATCAAGGCTTAGTGGAACAAGGCAGAGAGCATTCAGTTCATGGCAGCAGAATAGCAACAGAGGCCATCGACCAACCAGGGCAGCACAGGAGTAACAAGAATCTGTCTGTATGTCTCTATGTTACATTCAGGCTCTCTGGCTCAGCCTATTCACCTCAGGCCACATCCATAATCCCATGGGGTACTCAGACCCATAAAACCCATCAGTACCAGAACACATAATCTCAGTGGATCATGAGCCAAGTCTCAAACTCTAGAAGTCCCCACCCCATGATTGCATGAGGCCTTTGGGGGACAACTAAACACAAACCATAACACATAGTTTCATCCCTGCAGTATGCATTGAAAAGCAGAGCTCCTCGCCAAAAATAAAAAGCATTTCCCAATTTTCCCACCTCACCATCCAACCTGGCTTCTTTGGAATCTTTAGCCATGACCTGACTTTGCACAAAGAGCACAGTGGTATAAACATCTTCATACAATGCCCCGTCTCTCTACTACTTAGGTAAATAGTGTGAAATCGTGTGTGCTGTTTGCTAAAGAGGCAATATGGTGAATGAACATGAAACAATAAGCGAAGAATTGGGATGTTGAATGTCAAATCCTAGGTTCACCTAAAATTTCTCCACCTTTTACCAAGAGCCTCCTCATGTCCTCTGAATCTCAGTTTCCTTGCAGATAAAATATTCGCAATGTTTGCTTTTTGCCATCTGCATAAAGTTATGATAAACAATGAATGAGCTAGTTGACAGGGATGCCTGTGCAGTGTTTTCTGGATGAGAGGGTTTATTCTTTTGCTGTCTTCTGGTGCTCCTTTTTGAAGTAGTGAGTGTCTGTAGATGAAGGCATTTGGAGCTTTATCTGATGTTTAGGAATTTCCAAGTGTTTAGCTGTGAAAGTAATGAATTGTCTATGAAGAACTTGTTCGTTGAGATTCAAGATCATCTCTAGACTGGAGGCTGGTGAGGTGTGAAGGTCTTCCAGGCCTGCAGAGAATGACCAGAACCTTGTGTCACTCAGCCCCTTGGCTCACACTAGCTCTGCAGATGGTCAGACCTCACCTAGAAACAGCATCTAGAAGCCCAAGACTGGGGATTTGAGAGCTTTCCAAAGGTGCTGCCATTCACACTTGCCCCTCTGTCATTTCAGAATTCTACCATCAATATCAGCACTCTCCTAAAGAACTCTAGGATGAAAGAAATATTCTATAATTGTGTATATGATTCAACAAACACTACATATAGGTAGCTATGCTTAAAATATGGCTACTGTAACAGAAGAGCAGAATTTTTAATTTAATTTTATCTGGCTTAATTCCTGCAGGCATGCAGATCAAAGTAGCTCCCCTTTTCATTAAGTTACTAATGTCCAGAAGATCACTGTTCCAATGATTCTGTATTATTACTATTATTATATTGTTATTATTATTACAAATTGAGGCCATATGGCCAAAGATGAGTTTCTGGTTTGCATATGGGAAAGGAGAGAAGAGAGGAAGGGAAACTTGCCAGAAATTTCAGCTTGCTGGCTCTCACTAGGCTTCTAGGAGAACATCTAGCTCTGAGTCTTGCAGGCTAGAAGACAGGATTTTTCAGGGCATGGAGAATCCAGTTGATCTTCAAAGATGAGTGCTCTTTAATCAAACTCTGCTCATGGTGCAATACATCAGAAAGCTGGAATATTAAAGCCTAGGGAGTCTTGTAATCCTTTCCTTTTCAGCATCAGGTGAGGAAGGGAAGTCATTTTCTACATGGAACTGGAGATAGTTTGGCAGGCATGCACTAGAGGAAATAACATGAACTAATTCAAGTGTTAGTTTGAATAGCAATTCAAAAGCTGATCTACTCATTGCCTCTATTCATTGCCTGTTGATCCTACCAATCCTGGTCATGGTCCATTTGTAGTTTTGGCTGTAGCCCTTTCCTCCTGGAGGGTGCTTAGGTAGTTATTGTTACATTTTGCTTGTGGTTCCACCTTATTTTGTAAGCTTTCATGGTTGACTGGCTCCATACCCATTTCACACACTTCTGGAGGCTGAAATGCTCCAAATCAAGGTCCAAGATTCTGTGTCTGGTGAGGACCCACATCATGGTTCACAGAAAGTGGTCTTTTCTCCATGTTTTCATGTGGTAGAAAGGGCAAAGGAACACTCAGGGGACAGAAGAAAATAGGGGCATTAGTCCCATTACAAAGACCCCTCCTTCATCAACTAATTAATCATTATCCAATACTGTCATATCAGAAATTCACTTTCAGTGCAGACATTTGTGAAGGATATACATATTGAGTCTATCACACAGCTTGACATAATCTTCATTTAGTTATGTCACATACAGTAAGATTCTTGCCCTGAATTGTACACTTTGGGAATATGTATTTAAGAATATTTAGCTTTAACAATGGTGAGTTTGCATCATAGTTGAGCTCTCAAAGGACCCCTAAGACTGTAGTTCCTGAGAAGGCAGTATAGTTGTTACTGAGAGGTACATGTGCTCCTTCTCACAAATGGTTTGATATGGTCAAGGGCTGATAATCGAAGTGCTTTGGGAGGTTAGACAATAACTGAGTGAGTGAAGGAGGCATGAAGACCTCAGGGAAATAGAGACTTCTGACTCAGTTTAGATAATTTGTAGCTATGCTGTCATACAGGTCCATAATTATCTGATCATTTTAAAAGAAAAGTGGAAATCTCAATATTAACATGAAATCTCTTACAGTGTGGACCCAAAGTGTCTCCAACAGGCTCCAGTGTGGTTTATTCCCTGCCTATGGGGCTGATAGGAATGGCTGGGGCCTAGTGGAAGGAAGGTGGGTCATTGGGGTTCTGGAAGTGGTACTGGGACTCTGGTTCTGTTTGTTTCTTTGCTTTCTGGTTGCCACAAGGTAAGCAGATTTGCTTTACCGCATGCTCCCCATCAGGGTGCACTGCCTCACCACTGGGCCAGAAACAATGAACCCAACTGACTATGGACTGAAACCTGTAAAATCATGAGCCAAAATGAAATTTTCTTCTTTTTGCATTGGTTATCTTAAGTATTTTTCCTAGTGATGGAAAGCTAATGTATGTTCTGACCTTTCAGAGCCAGAAACTAATTCAGTTAAAACATGACACTGCATACAAGCCTAACAAAATACAGCTAATTTCTAGATATTATGGGAAGTCCTAGCATGGGAATTCACCATTTTTGGTTTCTGGTTAAAATCTTGCCTGTAAATCACTGTGAGGTTTGGAGGAAGAGCCATCCCTTCTTGCCACTCAGATTCCTTTTCTGCGAACCACCAAGTGAAGTGATCACAATGGCTTCTTCTTGTTCAGTATTAGACTTCTAAGGTAGAAGATCAGGTAGCTTATACATCAAAATTTATCCTCTCAAACTTCAGGAAGTTCAAGATCGTGGCGTCAGCATGTTTGGTTTCTTCTGAGACATCTTTTCTTGGTTTGTAGATTACTGTATTCTCCTTGTGTCTTTATATGACTTTTCTCTGCACATACAAATCTTGGCTGTCTCTTCCTTTTTTTATAACAACACCATTTGTATTGGATGAAGACACAACATTTATGATGTTACTTAACATTTATTATCTCCATAAAATAGTCACATTGGCAGTTAGGACTTTAACATTTGCATTGGGCAGAGATGGGGACATAATTAAATCTATAAAATGGCCTTACAGCTTGTACTTCAATGAGAAGCTGCTGAGGTTAGACATGACTGTGATTCACCTGTCTTCCTGATAGACACAGAATGAAACTGGGAGAACTTCACTCCAAGAGGGCCATGTGGTTACCATGTACCTTCACTGATGGTCACCGCTGCTGCCCAAAACTTGCTGTCTCTAGGTTCCCCATTGGGCTTAGGGGGATAATGCCACTACTTTTATTCACCTCAGGACTCGGAATCATCTCACTGTAGCTTCATCCTCTTCTATACTCTTCAGAAGAGTTCCTTCATTTTGTATTTGTTAGCATCCACCTTGTGGGTGCCAGAATCCTGACAGATACAACCAGACTTTGAAGAAGTCTGTTGGGCCATCCTATGCACTCGCTGTTTTGCATGCACATAATTTTCATTCCAGTAAACAGTTCTGTTTAGCCCTAGGTTTGGCTGGATTTCCTAAAGCCACACAGTTTTTAGTGAGGTAACCCACACCACGACTCTTGTTCTTCAGGTGTGTTTGCTGCCCATCACAGTCCCTTTATTTTTTTTTAATTTTTATTTATTTATTTTTAGAATAGAATATTTATTGGGAAAGAAAGCTTCTGTCCAACAGGGGAACAGAAGAGGGACCTGATAGGTTCTGGCCCTAGTATGAATTGCTGAATCATTATGGCGGTCATCTAATATGGCTGAAGCCCTTAAAACAACAGCTTATCTTCCCAAAGACCACCTCCCCCTTCCTCTGCAACTCAGCCCATGGTGCAATTTCCTTTCACCTGTCCCACCATCTCAGGGAAGGTCCCAATCAGCTCCTCAGGTAAATCTTCTTCAAGCCCCACCCCTGGCAAAGGCCATAAAAGCCTCAGTCTCCCTTTGTTCCAATTCAGAGAATCTCTTATCTTCCCTGAATTCTCTCCGTGTCCTCCAAGAAAATAAAGCCCCTTTCCCTTTTTCCTTCTGCCTGTTTCTCTGCTGCGACACCATGGAAAACCTATCAGGACCTTAGTGGGTTGCCCAGGAAATTGTCTTTTTTAGGGGTCATATAGGGCAAAACCATGTGATAAGGCGGACTTAAGGTGAAATTATGGGGACTTGCTCAGGTGGTCATGAGGTGGGACAAAGTCATGGTCGACCAATGAGATTACAAGCATCACTGTTCAGGTAAAATTGATTAAACTGGGATCAAATTAAGAAGCAAGTCACGTAGCAAGTGGGCATGAATTCACAATAAGGGTTCTTTTTGCTGGGGTTGAGTTTTAGGCTCTTTTAGGGTGATCAATACTCATTTAGAATATCAATCCCTGATACTTTAAGTGAGTGGGTGGCTGAATTTCTTACTCTTTTTGTTTTAAGGTCTGACTCACAGGTGCCTGTCTCTTGCAAAGCTGTATAGCCAAATTGCTTTCCATATTGTCCCAGAGGGCCTGGCCGTGTCTAACTGCCTATAATATTTCTATCTAATTTGGCTGCCTACAACATTCCCTCCTTTGAAGAAGTAACCTGAACTGCCATGAGGGAAGCATGGGCGATGGCCACTCTGGTTTCTTCAGGCTGAAAGGGGTCATAGTTGTAATTGGCAGTCACGGGTACTCTTCAGAGGGTCTACCTAAAGGCCCTCAATAGACACTAGGCACTTTATCTTGGGTAGAAGTATAGCTTTGAGTCTGAAGCACAGTCCCTTTAGCAAGGGTGAAAAGAAAAGTTAGAAAATGTAACACCTGGAGCTGGACTCTGGGCACTGCCTGACCAAAATGGATGCCATGTTTCAGGTCTAAAATGCTCTCCCCAAGCCTCTTATTTTCAGAAGTGGAGTTTGGGGAAGGTGCTTGGAACATGGAGATGCTATACTCATCAGAGGACTGATCCATGGGTGAGTTCTTAGCTAATTGTGCTGTAAGGAGTTGGGACCTGGCTGCAGATGGATTATTGGAGGTATGGACTGGAAGGGGGCTTTCTTGTTCCCATCCCTCTTTGCTTTCTTATGGCAATGTGTTGGGCAACTTTTTTCTGCTGTGCCTTTCCTACATGTTTCTTCCTTGAAATCAGACAACCATGGACTGAGCCCACTAAAATCTTAATCTCTTCTCCTTGAAGTTGGGGGTGTCAGGTACTTGTCCCAGCAACAAGAAAGTGACCAATGCACCCATCACAGTTCTTTTGGATAGGATAGAAAAGTAAGCTGGGATATGCAGCCCTCTGCAGCTCGGCCTTGGACACATCTTATTCAAAGGGATATTTGATTATTTGTTCCAAGCAAATAAGCATTCATCTAAAGATGGAAGTGTGTGTTTAGACTTAGATTAGTCAGTTTCTTTGCATGGTAACAGACCTTGGAGGGCAGATCAGGTTCCCTCCTTCGCTCACAGCAATCCACTCTGAAAGCCACCTTTATTCTTGATGTTTCCCCACTGAACTTTTAAGCACTATGCAGGCTATACATATAGAAAAGTATAGGTTAACAGGGAAAATTTAGTAATGCATCAAGTACCTAGGAAGTGAAGGTAAGGAAGACATACATGGAGACTAGTCATAATACAAGATGCCAAAGAGGCAGGTGCTGTGGCTGTCATTCAGGCATTATGACTTGAATGTAGTGTCATTTCAAAGTGGCTTAACAGTAAGGACTTTGGACTTCAGCTGCCTGTGTTTGAGTCCCACCTCACTTCTTTCTTTCTTTCTTTCTTTCTTTTTTTTTAAACTTTATTTATGTTATGGCTGGCTCAGCCTGCCCTGGGGGTGGGAGTGGCATAGCATGTGGTGCTGGAGATTGAACCACAGTCCCTACAGTTGCCTAAGCTTGCTTAAGCAGGTGCTTTAGAGTGCTGAGCTGTCTCGCTGGCCCCCACCTCACTTCTTAATAGTTCTAACATTATAGACGAGAAGCTCTTCTTCTTAAACTCTTGCACAGTATAAGCAGTAATAGATCATTTTTATTAGAAATAAATGATATATATTGCCTTTATGTGCTTAGTATAGTTACCAGAATGTCCTAGTACTGAGTAAATGTTAGCCTTTACTGATACTTAGTAAAGATTACAAAAAGAAATGGGGTTTGTAGTGGCCTTGAAGGATTTGAAGATTTTATGTGAAGATGTTGGTCATTCCAGAAAGACAGAGAACCATGGATAAAGACAAAAGTCAAAAGTATTTAAGAATTATTAATCAATCAAGCTGATACATAAGGATAATTTATTACAGAAAACAGTGAAATATTGGTTGAAGTTATATAAAGGCTACTGAACACCAGGTGAAGAATCTATACATAAACTTTTAGGCAGTGAAAAGCCATTGAAAACAAGGATTTTAAGAAAGAGTATATATATGTTTAGATACATTTGAGGAAATGTTAATATAACATCCTTTTGAAGGTGGAGAAAAAGGTGGAAAAAGAAGTATGAGACTGTTTCTGTTGTTCATGTTATAAGATCTGATTTAGGGGAAAGTTGATAAATAATAACTAAACTTCTAATGTTTAATAGAATTGCTTAGGCAAGAGGTAGGGTATCAGTTAACTGAAACGTCAAGAGCCACTCAAATCAGATGGCCATATCTAACATCAATTGTAAATTAAAAAGAGGCACTTAATTGTAATGTCAATCAATGACAAAATAACATTCACTTTGCAAAATTTGGATTTTAAACACATTATTTAGAAACAAACTGCAAAACCTACCTGTATTGCCACATATAGTGCTAGCACCACAGCGTTAAGAGGTGGGGTGAAAGGACAGGGGATAGATGCAAATGCTTTCATGTGGGCTGCAACGCAGAACAGCACATTGAAGAAACTGGAGCAGCTGATAAGTGTCATCAAAGAGCACATCTACATATTTGTGCAGCCCTTCTCACAGCTCCTCCCCATTCCGACAAAGAAGCCTGCCAACATTTAGTCAGAGTTTTATTTAGAAATGTAGTGCCTTGGCTGGTATTTTCACTTGTGAGAGCTGGCGATCCTAAATGTAGTAGAAAAGTGTCATGGAATCTACATACTAGACCAAGAAAGGTACTGTGTTAAGGCCAGATTTTTCCACCTGGGGAAAAAAAATTTAGTCAAGAAATATAGTAAGTGAGGATTGAGCCAGATACACAGAGCCTTAGACTCTTTCCTACCACATCCAGGAAGGACTTACAAGGAATAGTAGCACAGGGGCTAGAACATAGGAACTAGAGGGAGGCCCCAGTAGCCAACTGAACATCTCTGAGAATTTAAAGGCCTTTGATGAGCTTTGTGCACAAGCAGATGAAATAGTGAAGATGATTTTCCTAGCACAGAAAAATAAGAGGTGGTCAAAGTTCTCTTCAGAATCAGAGATTCCTTCTCCATTGAATAGGGCCACTACAGGAGGTCACACTACAGGAAGACCATCTCCAACATGACTGATCGGGGAGCTGTCCTCAGTGCTGGCATTGCCCCCTTTGAATCTACCTGGAGGCTTTTTATTAGCTGCTCTATGACAGGCATGGAGCCAGGTGTTTCTCACACATTGCATCTTTTAATCCTCATGCGACCCTGCAAGGTAAGCATCTTCATCAGCCGCCTTGTTTCTACACAGGAGAAAACTAACAGAGTTTTACTTTCTGCCTTATCCAATTTGGATATATGACTAACTTTTTCAGAAATCAGACTGAAGTACTTTCAGCCTAACAGAAGAGTATATCTGTTTCACACCCTCTCTATTCTGTTAAATGCATAATAACCTCTTTGCAGGTGGAGTTAATGGGGATTTATACCAAAGGCTACAGAATTTTAAGTCTTAGGAGAGTTTTTAATGAAGAAGATTAAGTATGTAAACTCATGTTTCACACCATCAGTGACAAACGTTTGTAGAAATTTCCAATATTTTGGTCAAAGAGAATGAAAAATTAACTTCTCTAGGCCAGAGGAAAGCAATTCATGGATTTTTGTGACGATCAGCAAGATCCTGTTACTCTTTAATAGTTTCCTTTTTCTTTTTCTTTTTTTGGCTATATGATTTAAAAAAGGCTATAGGACAGAGAAAGTGGAAAACCGATAAAGACCTGTCTTTAATTACATTGGAAAAATTGTTGGGGCAGTTGAAGTCTCACCAAAGTAAAATTTATGTGTCTTTTATTGCTACATCTCAGGTAACATCACTTGTATTGGAGAGGAAATTTAGCTCCAAGTCTAAGGTTAAGCATTTTGGGAAGAGATAGTAGTTTTTAAGCTATGGCCAAGGCTAAGAACCAAGTCAGGGATTCTCACTTTGGGATTACAGAGCTTGGGAAAGAAAAGGAAGAGAGAAAGGGAAAGTTTACGAATGGCCTCTGTACTAGGACATGCATGGCTGCTAAAATACAGGCAAAATGTTGCAAATGTATGCGTTTTTATAGAAAGGGGTTGATGACTTTGAAGAGATTCTCAAAATGTCCCAGGACATCTGTAACAGAAGAGCTATGGGCTTAAGCAGACACTCCAAAAAGTTAAGGCTCAGTGAACAAAGTACTTATGATTACATATTTATTTCTCTGGGCTTGAAATCAGCAGTCCCTTTTAATGTGGCGCTTACCATAATTTGAATTAATGTTCATGTTTGTTTTTTTTTTTTTTTTTTTTTGCTTTTTGAGGCAGGGTCTCACTATGCAGTTCAGGCTGGCCTTAAGCTCACTTTTGTAGCCCAGGCTGGTCTCGAACTCACATCGATCCTCCTGCCTCAGCCTCCCGAGTGCTGGGATTACAGGCGTGCGCCACCACGCCCGGCTAATGTTCATGTTTGTATAGTTCAGCAAAAAGCTTTATAGGAAACACATCTAATTAAGTAGAAACTATGCATTGTTCTTTTCAATTGGATTTACTTCTCAAGGGAGCCTGTAAAGTGTAAGAAAACATCAATAAGTCAGGAAGCATTTGACAAGAGTCCATGAAGTGAGAAGGCATCACTCACCTGCCTAAAATTCAGTGCCGCTCTCAACTTAAGGCATGCACATCTTCATGCGCATGTTGGAGCTCACTCTGTGTCCCCAGCTATCGCCAAAGCGGCCTACTAACTGTTGCTGAGGCAGGAAAACAGGAAAAGCTCCACTTAGGGTGCATTCTCCTTTGTGCTCATTCAGCAAAGTTGCTTACTTTTGAGATCAGATGGCCAAATATTTTACTTAGTTTCATAAAGATAAGAAATAGGATTTAGCTGGATTGCTAAAGCTCACTGGAAGGAAAAATGGATGAGCGCACATAAAATTCTTTTATACTTTAATCTTTTATCTTTTTATGACTTTTATTATGCACAGTGTGTGTGTGTGTATGTGTGTGTATGCGTGTGTGCTCATTGTAAAGCCACATCATCCACAATCTGATTCCTCTCAAGTGTTTTTGACAGCTCAGTGAGCTGACATAATCCATAAAATGTGTGCTGTTATTTTGTAAGGGCAGAAGAATAAGTATAGCTTTAACTCAGAGTTTCCCATAAAACACCTAAACTTATCAAAGGAAAAAAATATGTGATAAATATGCTGTGACTTGTGGCCTCTCAGAAACTTGTAGGTAAGTAAGAAGATGAGGATTCCAGAACTGAGGATGTACAGGGCTATCATCCTACCTCAGGACAGAGGCATGTATGAACTGGAATCAGCTTTAACTTGGAAAGAGCCCAGCACTGTGAGATAAAAGTATACTCTGGGGTAATATGTGAGCTGCTAGGAGTTAGGTGGGCACACTTCAGGATATATGATGGGCAACCTGGGAGGTCTGTGCCCATTTCCTGAGAGAAGGGAATAGGACAGAGGCTTTATTTGTTGAGGTATTGATGAGGTTGGTAAGCAGCTTTCCATTCCTGTGTCAAATACTTAAGACAATCAGCTTACAAGAAAAAAAAAAAAAAAAAGATTTATTTTGGCTTCTGTAGTTTCAAACTGTGGGTGCTTAACCTTGTTGACTTTGGGCTTGAAGTGAGGGCAAAGATCATGGTAACAACACCAGGAGAAGGTGGAAGCAGATGGCAGAGGAATTGCTGTCGTCATGGTGGCCAGGAAGTAAAAAGAAGGACAGGAAGAGGCCAGGATTCCAATATACCCTTTACAGGCATGTCCCCTAGTGACCTACTTCTTCTCAGCAGTATCATCCGCTGGTGCTGAAGCCTTCAACACGTGAACCTTTGAAAGACATTGCAGATTCAAAGCATAACAGGCATGGGAGACCACCGTGGCAACCTGCAGAAGGATCAAATGTGTAACGCAAGCTGGACTGGAACCGGAACCAAGAATGTTCTTTTGCACTACTTTGCTTGTATTAGGTGCTATTCCTTATACTCTGACTTTCTGTTTCCCTTCCCTGACTCAGGGAGGAATGAAGGGAGGAGCTGTTCATGATTTGTGTATTCCCCAGCGGAGACAACCTAGAAAAGTTAAATTGATTTGGACTTGCTTCAGTCTACTAGGAAGTCAGCAGATATGAAACCAGCTCACCATTATGGCTATCTTGATAGTTGCAGAGCTCTTGCCCCCATGGCAATAAAATTGCAAACATGAAACACATTCTGAGAAGTGTAATATGATTCGATCACCCCAGCATCCCTGTGTGGTAGGCATTATCATTCTTATTTTGCAAATGTGAGAGCAGTTGAACAGAGATGTTAGGCAGTTGCCTAAAATCTCACTGATCATGAGTAGCAGGGCTTTAAGCCTTTAAGGCAGGCTCCAGGGTCTAAGTATTATTGCCTCAGGACTTTTGGAAAAGCATATTATGCAGTCCTTTACAGTTGTTTTTCTCTCTCAAAGTAAGCCTTATGTTTGCTCACTCAGACTCATATGCTCAAAGGAACAAGGAAGGGAAGGTGATTTGGGTATACAACCCAGGGAAGGGCCCAAAGTAATCTTTGTTTAAGATCCCATTCCACCATTACTTACCATACCTCAAAGTTGATGAGCTATGTGGGCCCTAAGTGACATTCTTCATTCTGTTCTTTGAATGCTATTTGGTTGTGCAACAAGGTAGAGATTTGGTTCCTGGCACTGTCTCAGCTGACAGGTAAGACGGATCCTCCAAGCATGCGGAGGAAGCAGCGTTTCTGAAGCTTCATGATCCAATTACATCCTAGTGCTAGAAAGTAGGGCCTTTCTTTCTGGTCTTCAGTTCCCAAGGCAGGGAGCCCTGTTGTTGTGCATGAAAGTGCATCTCAAAAGTGAGATCTATGGGGCTGGTGAGATAGCTCAGCAGACTAAGCACCTGCTTAGGCAAGCACAAGGACTGAGATTCGATCCCTGGCATCACATTCTGTGCCAGCCCCACCCCCTGGGTGCACTGAGCCAGCCACCAAGTCTAAGCATGGTGGCACATGCCTGTAACCCCAGAGCTGGGAAAGCTGAAAATAAGAGGATCACTATGAATCTGAGCTGCATAGAGAGACCCTATACCAAACACATAAGAAAAAAAGAGTCAGGCCTATGGCTATTGGGACCAGCATTCCTATGACATTTCTTGTGATCATAAATAAAACAGCTATTTTCTACTTAAATTAAAATCTGAGAGTACTGAACTTATAATTACTGAGCTGGTAATTCATTTTATTATGAGCTTCATAGGTTTCTTGTATAGATTAAAATACAGGCCCTTAATGAGCTATTTAAATACTAACAAGAGAATGGACATTGTTTTTTCAACTCATTGAAGTAAATTTATGATGCAGAGAAAAGAAGTTACATTACATTCCGAAGAAGGGAGAGTAGAAAATTTGATAAAGAGTAATTCCCTTTTCTGGTGAATTCTGAGAAGGTTTTATGCATGAGGATAGAATTACATGTGTAACATTTAACTATACAATAACAAAGTTTGAGTTAAGGAATGGGATACATGGGGAGAAACACTAAGCCATGCTATCTAGTGCCTGGGGAAAAGTCAACATATGAGGTTTGTGCTTATTTCTAAGTATGCCCAGCATCAGCAGTACATTAAAATGATTAGAACTCGGCTTGAATTTCATAGATAGATTCGAAGTTAATAGCAGACGTGTGAGAATCAGGTCCAATTTTACCCCTTTTATCTACTTCACTTAACAGGCCTGGTGTTATAAATCATGAAGTGTCAAAATGTAGAGCATCCCTGGAGAGTTTCTATATTGTGAAGATATGGAAACCGAGGCTCATTTAGGGAGAGTGGCTGCCCAAGTTCACACTGCAAGTTAATAGCAGAGGTGATAAGTCAGGTCAGCTAGTGCTTTGGGGGCAATGTCTGTGACCCTTGTGCAGTTCCAGCTTCAGCCTTTTCATAGAGGTTGAAATGGGATTGATTCTTTCCCACATTAATTCTGAGATACGATCATACTCTCTCACCTAATGCCTTCATGGGTCCATCAATATTAATGGGTGGTGAATGTGTCAACAGTTCCTAAATGCATCAGGAGCTGCACTTCATATGCAAAAAGATGTGCACTTTGAATTCCTTAGAGATTTATTTAGACTTGATTCTTATGTTCATAAGGGTTTTGCAAAGCAGTGAACTTGCAGTTTGGTACAACTGGTGAGTACTCTATAGTAAAGAATGTTGATTACAGTGACCATAATCACTTTGGGAACACACTGACAGTGCAGCTCAGAGGACTGTCGCCCAAGGAGAGTTGCTAAAGTCCCATGTGCCAGTCTGTGCCTCTAGTCTTACTGCTAGCAATTCTCTCTGTGGATCTTCCTCATCAAGTTGAAGAGCTTTCTCTTACTTCTTCCACCTTCTTCCTGCTCTCGTATTGGTGACCTTACCTACCTTGACTATTCTATTTTAAATTTTTGGAGGGTGGGTGGGTACTAGGGATCAAACTCAGGACCTTGTGCTTGCCAGGTAGGCACTTATGCCACTAAATAAATACTCTCCAGCCCTTATTTTAATGACCTTCCATCCATATATAGACAGACAGACAGACAGACAGACAGAAAGATATTCAAATTCTACTGATCTAGTTCATCCAAATTCAAGCCATTTGTTTTTTATGTAACATATCAATAGCATTGATGAAATCTAGCTTTGCATGGATTGGTTCTCAACCGCTTTTCTGTGCTCCATGGTATCAGGAACAGTGCCTTCTACAGAGATATCCATGAATGAGGGAATAATTAAATACATGATTGAACAAAAGAGTAATGGTTCCCAAAATCTTTTACCAAATCAAAGACTGCAGAGGTTAAAGTTTTACTGTAAAAGATGTTGTTATCCATTGCTACATTACAATTGACCTAAAAATTTATGTTTTATATTACTGAGTTATCACTCTTGGTTTTAGGGACTTACTGAGCTGAGTTCAGTGTTTTGGCTTAAAGTTTATTGTCCAGTTTTAAGTCATATACAGACTAAGGTGGGAGTCATCTGAGGGCTCGAATGGGCTGGATGTCCAAGGGGCACTCACGTGGTGGGAGCTGTGCCACCTGGTGGATTATCTATACTTGTCAACTGGACTGGACCACCTACACTTGGCCTCTGTCCACATAGCTTGGGTTTCACATAGCATAGCAGTTATGAGCAGAGAATTTTATAAGTGAGTGTTACAAGAAAGCCAGACCTAAACTGTAAGACTTATTAGCTAGCCTTGAAAGCTCTAAAATGTCACTT
This sequence comes from Myocastor coypus, assembly GCA_004027025.1. NCBI lineage: Eukaryota > Metazoa > Chordata > Mammalia > Rodentia > Myocastoridae > Myocastor > Myocastor coypus. The sequence continues at coordinate 68,279 of PVJA010001807.1, forward strand.
TCACTGCAGTTTTCTTTTTGTAGTTTTCAAGCAGTTGCTGAGGTCAGCCCAGATCAAGGAGAGGGAGGTGCACACGTGTGTATGTGTGTGTGTGTGCGCGCGTGTGCGCGCGCCTGCACCCACCCATGCATACACACACAGGGAAGGAAGGTTTTTTTTGTTTTTTTTTTTTTTGACACAGGATCTTGCTACACCGTTCAGACTCATTGTGATCTCCCTGTCTCAGCCTCCCTAGTGCTGAGATTATAGGTATGTGTTACCATGTCCTGTTCCAGGGTGGCACAGCATGTGACACCAGGGATCAAACTCTGGACCTTGTTCTTGCTAGGCAGGTGCTTATGCCACTGAGCTATCTCTCCAGCCCAGAAAGAAACTTATAGTGGTCATGTTTGGAAACTGTCTGGCTACATGCAAATCTTGGAGTAAAATCTATCTGTACAAGGACCTTTCTTCATCAGGTAATTGATTACATTGCTGAGCACCAGGAATAGCTTCAATTCTAGATATATTTTGGGGAAGAAGAAAATAGGAGGAGATAGGGAGAAAATACATAGTTTTAGACAATGGGTAAGGAATTAAGCTTGGGAGAGATAATGCAGGATATAAAGTGAGTAGATTGGGGGTGGGGTGGGAGGGGGAGTGCTGAAGAAAAATTTTCTACTCCTTTTTACCTGCTTAGTGTGTGTTGGAGAGAAAGGCAGGAACAAATGGGGAAAAAAGGTATTGTAGGATACTTTTATAACTGAGGTCATATACAATTCTAATAAAGATTATCTTAAAAGATGAAGAAACTCCCATCATTGCACTGGCTGGATATAACTCCTATAGTTTTCTTTTGCATCTTAATTCCCCTGTACTTGCTTTATATGCCCTGTGTTAGGTGTAGATTCTGTACCTCTCGCTTAGACTCACTTTATGAATGTTCCTCTGCTGTTCTGCCTTTGCCCACATTGTTTTAGAAGTTGATAGGGCTGATTGATAGGGCTGATAGAGCCCTAGCTGATAGGGTTTCTGAGCTGAGTCAAGCTTAGGGAGGGTGATTCAGGCCTCTTTCTGTCTGTCTTGCACTAGTGAACGCTTGAGGCCATGGGTTTTGCCCCTCCCATGTCTCAGAGAACCGTCTCAACCCTAGCTGCCCTGCTGGGGATGTAACTTTCAGGTGCTGCCAACAGGGAACACTCTTCCATTAAGGTGGGAGGCAAGGGAAGCCTTTTCCTCCGTCTCTCTTCAACCTTTCAAGGAGCTTATTGGTTTCATAAAATTGTTAAGCTGAATCACAAAGGTTTAGATTTCTTGTCTCTGTAAGGGTTTACATTTCTTCCTGGAGGAAGGGGGGGATTTAATTTTACTGCTGTAGCAATTTTTCACCACAAGAATCTGCTTACTACTTTTTCTGATACTGAGATGCCAGGCTTGGCACATTCTGGGCAGGTAGAGGGCATCCCTTTTCTCTGCAATGTCCTCTGCTCTTTGTTCATTTAAATATTACCTCTTCTTTAAAGCTCACTTCACAACTTTCTGCATTCTCCTTCAAAGCCTTCTGTGGCCTCTTCTCCCCATACTCAAGTTTTTTGTTTTTGTTTTTGTTTTTTTCTTAAAAACAACTTAAAACCTCTACTGTTTGTTCTTAGTCATATTCTCCTAGAAGGCAGCATGATGTCACAAACAGATGCTGGGCTGGAATTCTAGATATCTCTGATCTTGTCCCACTGCCAACCATCTGTGTGACCTTGGAAAGGCTTTGCACTTCTTGGGCTTCAGCATCCTCAGCTTTTAAATCAGGCACTGATCTCACAGGTTCCTTCCTGTTGTGAGCCAATGATCTGAGTCCTTCAACTTTGAGGTTACCCTTGCACATCCATCCAGAGACTTTGCAAACAGGCCTAGTCAAATCATGCTCACTTACCATAGCGACCTTGAGTCTTCTTACTCATAACATTATCAGAACAAATTGGAAATGTACATTGTTATTGAAAACATGAATTGGATCGCTTCTACAGCCTTCTTCCTGCTTTACCCTAGCTTATCTCTCTCTTTTTCATTCAATAAGCAGAGTTCAGACCGTAGCCATTCTTGCAGCTGATCCTCTGAGTCTCTGATTATAATAAAATATAGCAAATGGGAGCATGCTCCAGAAAGGCTGTACTTCAAACACTCCCTTAATACAACATGTCACATATCAATCCCAGTAGAATGCCCACAAACCAATTTGGTTCTCCTTTGATGAGGTGGGGATGCAAGGCAGTAAGTATTCCTTTGGAGGGAGAAGTGATTAGCTGAAGTGATTAGCTGCGTCCCTGTTATCTCCATCACCAGAGCAGAAAGAACTACTGCAAGGACAAGCGATTAGCCCAGGAAGTCAATGCTTGCTCAGTGAAAAATTACTCCAGATTGTGTTTTACTGAAATTATTATAGGTCAGTTTGGAGGGAGAATGCCATGATTTAATTAAAAATCAGGAAAAAATCCATAGATTTCCAAGGCTGCTTTTAACGTCCTCAAATGTGATATATTTTTGGGAGGAAGGTAGCTACCATGTGTTAGCCAGTGGTTACCAAATGGTAGAACCTCCTTAATATCCAGTCAAGCCCCTCACTTGTCCTTAAGATTAACTTGAATCATACTCCTTCTTCCTTCTTACAGGTACACACCCTATATATCCTTGCCTCTGGGCTTTCCTTCCTGCTCTTTTGTCTGCTTGAGATGCACAGGCTCACATTACCTCCATCAAAATTCCACTCATTCTCTGAGGCAAAAAATAACTACTGATTCCCTTACTGTGGCTGCAACGTCTGAATGATGTAGGACTAAACTTTAGCTTTTATATTTCTAAAGAAAGCTTCTTAACTTCTCCAAGTAACCTTAACTTTCTCATTTTTAAAACAGAGCTAATATTCGCTGGCTTACTAGGTTGCGATGGAGATTACACGGAGTGGAGACTTAAAGTGCTGAACACAGTGTCTGGCACAGAGAGGGGTCCAGTCAGTGGTATTCACTGTGGTTTCACTTGTGCTGACCTTTGGCAGGCAATAAAATAATGCCCTTTGCTTGAATATTATTTGTCTATGAAGAGCTCATATGTTGGAACCATTGTCTCCCCGATAATGACATTAGGAGGCAGAAGGACTTTTAAGATTTAGAGCCTAGTATAAGTACTTAGGTCATCGATGGACATGCCTTCCAAAGGGATTAATGTTGACTTTGTAGAGTGAGTTAGTTATGCTAACAGCGAGTGGTTATAAAAGAGGAAGAACTTGCCTCTTGCCAACTGCTAACTTCCTGTCCTAACATGGGGCTACATTTGTTCCTTCTCTTTTGTAGGTGTTTTTGCCATGACGACACTCATTGTGCTGTGATGCGGCAGAGGGAGGGGGGAGACTTTACCACACGCTGAAGCAATTGGAACACACTATCTTGGTCTTTTAGCTTCCAAAACTGTGAGTAAAGTAAACTTCTTTATTAATTTTCTACCCTCAGATACTTTGTGATAGCTATAGAAAATGCAGAGATAGGTAATGTATTCCAGTACTAGAAAGAAAACCTGGAGATAGGTAGTATTTGATACTCTTGTTTATCATATTTGATGCCAAGCACAAAGCTTAGTACAAAGCAAGTTCCTAATATATTTCATTCAGATGAACTGACAATGTCATTAGAATTGTGTTTGTTTCTGATTATACCGCAAAGGTCAGGAAAGAGCCAATGTTGCAAAAACGGGACAAGAAAAACTTACATTTTTAGATCATATTTTATCAAGAGTGCAGCTTTAGGGTCTTGCCTCTTAAACTGCAAATTCCAGGGAGGAGGAAGGGGATTGAGACCATGACCTTTTATGTGTGCTTTCAATATTTAGTGCTCTGCAGGGCACTTGCTGAATATTTAAGTGTGTTGCTATTCATGATAAAAGCTTATAGAGTGACAGATCTGGGAGCAGAGATGCAACTCAGTAATGGATTTCATCTCAAACAAATGCAAGAGAAAGCCAGCTTAAGCTTGTAATTACCTTAACTACTCTAGTCTCATCTTAAAATTCTGTTTTCCTTGAACAATGCAGCTATACATATTCAGGCTTTCTTTTAGCGATGAGCCTTGGGTGCTACATCTAACAATGGAGGGAGAGACCTGGGAGTGGACAGCCCTTCTTTTAATATGTTAGGGTCAGGTCCACTCTGTACATGTTCTTTAGATTTTCTGAAGAGTGGCCCTGCTTCTGAGAAAGCTGTCATCCAGACTGACTTTGGATTCAGTGTTGGTGACTACAGCAATATAAACAAAGCTTTGGCCATTAAGGGTAGCATAACTCAAACGTGGGGCTAAGTACCTAACTTCCTAGGTTTGTATCCAGCTCTACTCCATGCTTGCTTGGATCACAAGCTTGTGGCCATGTTACTCAGTTCCACTGACCCTCACTTTCATCTTCCAGTTCCAAAGCCTAGCCTGTGTAAATTACCTAGAACTCTGCCTGCAGCATAGTTATGGGTTGGTTGCTATTTAGAGCTGTAAGGGCTGTTCTCCAAAAGTGTATGAAAAGCCATATATCTTGCACTTTTCTTATCTTAGCTGAACTGAAGAGAGCTCCAACGGTGAAAGAGGTAACTTCTGCAGTGGCTCAGGCAGAAGACAAAGCACAGGATGGAGGAGACAGATTTGACACATGACAGTTACATATGGAGCTGTTGGAAGACCCAGGATGGCCTGAAATAAGGCAGGAGACACTATGAAAAGAGAAGCTCATATGGTGAGGTTGGAATTGAGTTTACAATGCTACAGAATATTGAGATGGTAGGTGGAGGTATCCAAAACATTGATGCACCAGTTGGGGAGCCTTGGAAAGGAGCCCAAATAAAGCTATAGAGTTTAGGAATCACCAGTATTTGCAATCAATGCCATCGTAACCAATAAGATTTTCCAGACAACTTGCTGCAAAGTGTCTGGTATCTCACACAGGGCTAGATGGCAAACACCTGAGGTGGTGTAGGCTGGGAGGTCTCTGTTACAAGCACCTTTTAGTTTGAGAGCAGCCATAGACTATATGTGAATACATGAAGGAGTTGTGTTTCAATAAAATTTTATTTGCAATGTCATTTTGCTTACCCTTACTCCAGTCCAATGTCTAATAAAAAGTAGGCATATAATAAATATTCGTTATATTAGTTTACCAGCACCAGAAATTGTCTGAAGTCCATGCAGACCTTTTTAAAACATTTAAATTAAGTTATTAGAGATTTAACCTTTTGTTTGTGGCTACAAAGATACCATAGAAACAATTTGGAGATAGGATGTCTGGATTACTGGTGCTAAACATAAAATGAACCACAGTGTATTAGAGATACGCTCTTGGATTGAAGATTTAACTAGAAACTTTTCTGAACCAAATCCTGTGACCTTTTCCATATATGGATAAGTCAGACTGGTGAATTATAAGGCCAAGTGATGAGAGAACCATTACATTTTGAACTCCCCAAGGTCCAGAGCTGGAGGTAAGGTAGAAGTCTCAGCTTCTAGGAGAGCACTTTTAGAGTCCTCAGAGACCCTGGAACATACTCTTTGCAGGTCCTGTAAAGGGACTACAAATGTGTTAAATAATTAAGAAATGTCCCACAAGTATTTGGAGCGTCCATTGTCAGGAATGTCTGGTGGAAGGAAATGGAACATTTCCAGTGAGAAAATCAAACAGAAGATGAGGAATTAAAGCAATGTTTGGTGGGGTTGCCTTTTGTACTCAGGAAGGTAGTTATAAAATGCAGAGAAAGAGGGAGAGAGTTTTCCATCTAAACAGCGGGATGGGTGGTAGAGCAGACTTGTAAGTATTAGTCATTAAAGTAATCAACACAAAGGTAGAGGGTTTCCGCTACTAAACCACTTCCTGGGATGTTTCCCATTCCATCTGGTCTTAAACTTCTCATTGATAGATCAAACTACCAAAGCTTGTCTTTCACTTTTGAAGTCTAAAGCTCTACAGTTCAAGGCTGACCACTTTCCTAGGGATAAATCTGGGGTCTGGGCTGTAAAATCATGAAAGAAAGCTCAGCCTGGACACTTTAAGTTTGACCACAGGTTGCAAATGTTTTTTTTGCTTGTTTCAAAGAAGAATATGTGAGAATGCAAAGAAGCCCAGTGGGTTCTCCAGGTTGGAGTCTCTGTGATGGCAGCAGCTGCTGCATTTCTGTGTGTTTCTGCTGCTTTTTATATGTATACACATGTTCATTAATATGTATGTGTCTGTGTCCATGTATTTGTGTATATGTATCCATAATTGCATTGTATGCATTAACAAGCATGTTTTGCATGCTGGAATTGCTTGTTAGCAGGTTCCACACTGACTTTGTGTGATCTCCCATTTAAAGCAGTAAGAGCTCACAAAAACTTGTAGGGTGAAGACAAGAGAGCAATTCTCCATTTGGTTTCTGAGTTTAGATGATATTAAGGATAGCAAAGATCAAAAGGAATGTCAGATTTATTAAAAGTCAAGATATTTAAAAGTTAAAGAGTTATAAAGTGCATGTCTCTGAGCCTACTCTCCAGCTTGGTAACATCTGTTGCACTAGCAGGGGTAGCTGACACAGCTGCACTCTCAGCCTGCATGCTCTGGTTTATGTGGGCTCACCTGGCCTGCTTTCAGGCTGCAATACCCACTTGTCCTGAAGGCATGCAAGTTTAGTTTCTTGATGTACATGCTCAAACACCTCTTCTTTATTTTGCCACCATTATGTTCTTTCTGAAAGTGAAGTTTAATCAGACCACATCTTGCTTTCTAAAAACAAAGCTAAGTCTTTCTTGTCCTTGTCTTATAACAGGGTTTCCAGGTACCTGCCCAGCTGTCTCTTTTCATTTTGTATCACTTCTGCCACATCTCTGTAGTTCAGTGCACCTAATGTTTTGCTTTTTCTGGACAGGCCCCTTCTCCTCCCAGGTCATGCACACATTTTCCACCAAGTCAAACACCTGGTGGATTTCTACCCATTTTTCCAGACCTAGCTTATTTACTACCTTCTGTGTCTCCACACCTTGCCCACCCATCTGCAGTACTCTGCTTGTGTTTCTGCATTATCATAATCTGAACATGAGCTTTAGGGTTATGTCTAGGTTGATTCCTGGCTGTGCAGCTTTGGACAAGTTGCTTTAAATACTTTGGGACTCTGTCTTACAAATTGTCACATATGAATGCTCAGTGGACCTATTCATAGGGCTTTTAGTAGAGCTCAGTGTAATGTGTGTCAATGGATTTACCAAACACAGGGCCTGGAACATAGTATTCAATAAATTAAAACTTCTCTTCTTTTTGTTCTCCACTTGACTTTGCCTTTGTATAGGTCTGGTATGTGACTTAAATATCTCAACTGCTAAAATGCCAGGCTCTATGTTTAGTGCATGGCAGGTTTCAGTTTTGTGTTGCTACAGAATGAGAATATAATCCAGTGGGAAGTAGGGCATAAAAACCTGTTTAGTTGAATGGTGTGATGGGTTGAATTTTTGGTCCCAAGTGTGCAGTTTGTATCATATATTTGTCACTGACTTATTAATAGATTTCATCATTCTGTGGCTTTAGGTTTGCCTGTCTACCTGGACTTGGCTTATGGAGTATTAGTGGATGTAATTCAGTTAGTGGTGCTGATCCCAAAAGAATGAGCACTAACAGAAGGTGACTTAAGTCTGATCTTTGGCCTGGAATCACACCTAGTCAAATCCAGTGTAGATCAGTGCAACACTAAGGGCTCTCTAACCCATTAAGTTTTGTGATAGTCTGTTGTCCAGGAAAATCTGTTCACATGCAAGACTTGAATACTGCTATTAAAATTTGTGGTGCTGGGGATATAGCTCAACAGCATAAGTGCCTGCCTGGCAAGTACAAGGTTCAGAGTTTGATCCCCAGTACCACAAAACAAAACAACAAACAAACAAAGGAAAGAAACAAAACAACAAAACAAAAAAACCCCAAAATTTATGGTTTAGGAGCTGGGGACCTAGCACAGTGGAATAAGTGCAAGGTCCTAAGTTCGATTCCTGGTACCACCCAAAATAAATAAATAAATACATAAATAAATTACGGTCTAATGTTGAAGACTATGTGTTTAAGCGTAAAATAATAAAAAATAGTACCTGATGGGAAAAAATGTAAAATACACTACTGAAAGATGGGAGTGGGGTTGAAAGTGAAAATAAATTATTGAAATTCAACTCAAATGAAAGGCGATAGCTAACCTGCCTTTCCTTAGTTTTATTGCCAGACCTCAATGGAAAAGTTCTAATAGAATAAGCAGGAAACCTTTTTTTTTTTTTTTTTTTTTTTGACAGCCTTTTCAAATACAGATTCTACATTAGCATGCTTTCTGTTGCTAGCACACAATATCCAACACCTGCATCTTAAAGCAGGAAAGGTTCACTTTGGCTCATGGTTTCAGAGATTTCCTTGGAACTAGGTAGCGATATCATGGCAGGGGCACTCAGAGGTCACTGGTCAAAGCTGCCTACTTCCTCGCAACCAGGAAGCAGAAAGCAGAAGAAGAATACTGAGAGGAGGAGCTAGGGATCAGATATTGTCCCCTAGATCATGTGGCTGGGACCCACCCAGACACATCTCTTCTCCATGGTGTCTCTCAAGTCAATTGACATCAAAAGTGAACCATCACAGATTATTAGACTCTTTCCACTGTGAGATACTTCCAAGGATCATTTGGCTCAGTCTCTTGACCCCTGCACAAAAGCACTTTGTAGCACTTCTAACTGGAAGTGGTCCTAGTACTGCTCCCTTCTGTATGATCTCACATAAGTGCAAAGGCCAGCATTTTTGAGTCAGATAGACTTGTTTTGGGAGCATCGTTATCTTCAGAACTTACTCATTGCTGGATCTCTCACTTCTGCTAGAAAATCGGAATAGTTAGAATGCCTATCTCATAGAGCTATTTGAAAGGCTGACTGGACAACAGGAGGCATCTCTGGCACAGAGCCTGACACCAACTGTAACAGCTTGTTTCTCTTTGGAGCAGTGTAGAGCACATCACCTCTCTGCTATGAGAAAGCCTGTCTGACATCTCTTTAAAGAGGCAGGGGAAAAGCAAGGAAAGTTCCATGTGGACCCCTTCCCTGTCCACTTTAACCTCAGATGCTGAACCTGCTGGTCCGAATAAACTGTTTCCTCAGCTGATTTGGTGGAGCATGTCAATTTTAAATTGTCAGTTGTCAGCACATTTAAATATCCTGGGACTAGGAAAACATCAGAGGAAATTATTGACTGCTTTATTGATTTAATCACATAGTTTTGCAAAAAATTATGACCCATAAAATTTTAGGCTCCCTGTAGTCTTACATAAGACAGATTTTTCAGTGTAGCTTAAAGTGGGAAGAAGCACAACCACTATAGGTAGCTTTTAGAAGATCAGAGATGGGGAAGTGTGAACTAAGATGCACTGAACAAAAGTAGGGGCATTTGTGTAGAGAACAGCATGTTTTTTTTTGTTGCTTTTTAAACTGAGAATCAAATCTGGAATGTGCTATACTACTGAGCTATGCTCCTGGACTCTATAGAGAACAATTTCTAAATGTTGAACTTGCCTATAAATATGTAAGCACAAGAGGAGATAGGGGAAGCAAGTTGTGTGTATGTGTGTGTGTGTGTGAGAGAGAGAGAGAGACAGAGAGAGACAGAGAGACAGAAGAGACAAAAACAGAGAGATAGCAAGCATCTTGACTATCACCAGAGTTTAGAATTTACAGGCAATGGGGATCCATTACAAGTTCTTTGGCATGAAAATGTATATTCACATCTTTGCTTCAGGAAGATATCTCCAAAAAGAAGGTAAGCATGGGCTGCTTTGGTAGGGAGCAGAAGACGCAGAGACAGAAGAATATTTAGTGAGTTATTGCAGTTGTCTGACAAGAGGTGCAAAAGATTGTGCTTTCACACTGGAAAAGAGAGCAAATAGAAGACACACTGCAGTAGAAGATCTATAGGACTTACTGCTTATTGGATGACTGGGGGAGGGGAGGGAGGGAAGGAGAAAGAGAAAGAGAAAGAGAGAGAGAGAGAGAGACACACAGAGAGAGAGAGAGAGAGAGAGAGACAATGATTCAGCTCAAGGAAAGCGTGTGACTTATCTAATTTACCAAGCAGGATACAGAGCATATCATCACCAGAATTTAAGCATTTATTCTTGATGCATTTTATATACATATATTGATCCATATATAGAGAGAATAGCATAGGATACATCAATAACTAAATATAACATGTAGTTATTGTGTGAAGTTCTACATGGCATATTGTACCTACCTAGCCTAAAGTAGGGTGACCAGAAGTCTCAGTTTAGCTTTGACATGTCACATGTGTGATCTACAAATAAAATGACTATAATTTATCTAGCCCAAAGCATGTTGGCTCAATAGGTAGGGGGCAAAAATCACTCACTGAGACTTGTGGTCACCCTACTGTAGGCTAGGTAGGTACAATAGGCCATGTAGAACTTCATAACTGTATCTCTAAAACTTACTTCCATCATGGCTTGTGCCTATAACTATAGATTCCAGCACCTTCAACTTTCTCAGATAAAGACAAAGCCTGTGGAATAGCATGTTAGAAGAAATCTTGTTCTGTTTTCCAACTTAATGATGATTTGATGGTTTATTGTCTCCTCACCTGTGAAAATAAAGAAATAAAAATTTAACAGCAAAACACAGGTATGACAGAGCTGCTGAATTGGCACACCCATTCTTTTTTTTTTTTTTTTTTGTGGTACTGGGGATTGAACCAGGACCCTATGCTGGCCAGGCAAGTGCCTATTCCCTGGCCTGATGCACTCATTCTTTCTCTCTCAGATTATTCCTGTCTAGGTCCAGGAATAATCTTTTCAGGGAGGAGTGGTAGGTGAATCTAGATAAACATCTTGAGATAGAGAGAAAGAGAGAAGATATTTTTGTTGATGCTATTTGGGTTTTGCTGTGTTTGGTTTTTAGAAAAGTGTGGTAGCAAATTGATGTTCATGGATTATCAATGGTGGCCTCACCTCTGAGTATGTGGGGGAATAAATAAATATTAGATGTAAAAGATAAAATATTTTTGCTTCTAGCAAAAATTAAAACTTGGAAATTTAGGCATGTTGAAATAGCAATATATATAATATATGATAATTATTAAACTAAATATGCAAAATTTCCTTAATATCAGGAATTTACATGCATAAGAACTAAAGACTTATTTTTGTTGGGTGGCTATAACAATACTATACATTGGGTGGCTTATCCATGACAGAAAATTATCTTTTACAGTTCTGACAGATGTTAAATCCAAAATTAGGGTGCCAGTGTGCTTAGGGTGTGGTGAGGGTCCTCTCTGAGATTTAAGTCTGTTAATATTGTATCTTCACATGCCACAAACAGTGAGCAAGCTCTCTGGGGCCTCTTGGATAAAAGCACTGATCCCTTTCATGAGGCTCTTTGCTCATGACCTAATTATCCCTCCAAGGTCCTCTTTCCTATTATCATTGCGCTGGGGGTGAGGTCTCAGAATATGATTTAGAGGGATGGAGACATGAGCATTCAGTACCCACTACACAGTGAAAGAGAAAGAAAACAAAGAACCTCAAGTATTCCACAGCAACAGCATGAAATTATGCCACTGAGCAAAGACTAAACTTAGATAATTTATTAAGAACAGTAAGTCTTTATTATTAAGATAAAGTAAATTTCAAAATGGAACAAAACCCTCAGCCTTAAGTTACATACCAGGGAGAAATTCAAGGGCTAGTGAGATAGCTCAGCAGACTGAGTGCTTGGGCAAGTGCTGGGACCGGGGTTTGATTCCTCACACCACATGCCATGCCGACCCTGTCCCCTGCTGGCATGCTGAGCCTGTGACCAAGTCTGGATGTGGTGGTGTGCACCTGATCCCAATTCTGTAGAGGCTGAAAACAGAAGGAACACTCGAAGTTCCAGCTGCATAGTGAGTCCTGCACAAACTACACACTCACACACACACATGCACATGCACACACACAGATATTTAAAAAGGTAAGAAAGTTTGAGAATTAAATATATACTAGGTAAGCAATCAGAAAAAACAGTTGTACATAATATAATGTGGCACTCAGAACAAAGATCACTGAATGATAAAGGAAGTGTTCATTATCGTATAAAAGGCATAACTCAGTGACAACATTATTTAAAATCTTTCTACCAAACAGAGGGACACACACATGCATACAGCAGAGTCATCAGGGAACCAAGAAATAAGCAGATAAATACTGGTGATGGGGAATTTGATTCACTTCTCTCAATCTATAACTGATCAAGTGAACAAAAATAAGTATGGGTTTAAAATATCCTATGTAAAGAACAAATAATAAGTATTTTGCTTTTCAAAAGCTGTTGGAACATTTATATGCACTGGTAGCATTCACTTACAAAGAAATCTTCAATAAATTCCACAAAGTAGATATATTATCTATAATGAAACAGATAATATTTCATAGCTACAATTCATTTAAGCAAAACACTGATAGAGCCAGGTGTGGTGGTATATCACAGTAATCTCAGCACTTGGGAGGCTGAGGCAGGAGTACTGCTTCGAGTTCAAGGCCAGCCCAAACTATATAGCAAGGCATTGCCTCAAAAAACCAAAAAGCCACTAAATGCTGATAACAAAATTAGAAGTAAAAACTCTTTTCCAAGTTTTAAAGGCTGACTTGATCAACTTTGAGGCAAGAAATAAAAACTAAAATGTAAGGTTATTTTAGGAAATAGCAATAATAAAAGTATTCTCTATCAGAATTCGTAGCACACAGACTGACAAGGGTTGAATTGTGTCCTCACTCCCAAACTCGTACATTGAAGTTCTAACTCTCAGCACTGTACAGTGTGATCTTATCTGGACACAATATATTTACAGACATAATCAAGTTAAAATGAGGTATGGGGAGGGTTTTGTCTTAATCTAATATGACTGGCACCATTACATAAGGGAAAACTTGCATGTTGCATGTGTGTGTGCATGCATGTACACACACACACACAGGTGACTAAGTGGAGAGTGACATGTGAAGATGTAGGCGGAGATCAAGGTGATGCTTCTACAAGTCAAAGAAGGCCAATCACTGTCAGAAATCATGAGACACTGGGGTGAGTGGCAGTTTCTTCTTCACAGTCCTCAGTGGAATATTCTGATGTTAATTCATAGCCTCTACTGTAGCCATATTAACTCAGTCATTTCTACTGACATCCTAATCTGGGATATCTAGCTTCCAGAACTATGAGAGGGTCTGTTGGTTTTTTAAGCTACCCAGTTTTTGGTACTTTTTTAAATAGTGGATTTAGGAAACCGATACACAGATAAAACAATGTGAAAAGAAAAAAAAAAAAAACAGCCTTAAATAACAAGAGAAAGAATAAAAATATGAAATAAGCACAGCATTCAGAAGTTAGGAGAGGTGGTTCTAACTCAGAGACACAAGAGCCTGCCTGACAAGCATAAGGGCCTGAGTTCCAGTCTTAGTACAAATAAATACATAAATAAAAATTTTAAAAGTCAGGAAAAGAATATAAAAATGAATTGAGTAATATTATGAGGATATCATTAATGCAAGGTTTTTCCTTTGGCACAAATGAAAGGCAGGAGAGAAATAAGAGAGGCTTTTATTGCTCTCCGCAAGAGAGCTGCACAGAGAAAAGCAAGAAATGTGGGCCCCAGCTAGAGCTCGGGCTTTTATTAACTGAGGTTAGGGTGGAGTTTAGAGGTGGGTAGAGTGACATGTTGGGAACTGATTGGTAGAATGCTGGTGCTCGAGCAAAAGGGAGAGGAAGTAGCCCTCTGGAGGAAGAGGAAATCACTTTCTGGAGTGGAATAGAAAGGGGAAGTGGGTCATGTGATATTCTTGGGCACCTGCATGGTTGGATCATGGCAACAATGACTAGGCAGATATTTTTCCGCTGGTAGAAACCCATCATTTAGTAACGATAAAAGTAGAAATTAATTAGAGAATGGATCACACTATTAATAAATATCAAATCTAGTTTTTTTAAGCAATAAAAAGAGCAGGGTTAAGTGGAAGTGGTGCACATCTGTAATCTCAGCACCTGGGAGGACTGTCATGGTTCCCAGCCTGCCTGGACTACAGAGGGGGTTCAAAGTTAGCCTGAACTACACAGCCAGATCCTGGCTAAAAATAAAAATAAAAATAGAAAGAAAAAAGAAGAAAGAAGAAAGAAAAAGAAAAGCCATTAGATCATATAATTAAGACAGAAAGACCCAGTACAAATATGGAAACGTCAATCTGAAAGGGAGAAATAAATTGAGGAAATGGAAAATGAAGATGCAGTGGTTGATACACTGTGGCAATTTGAGAAGTTTACAAGTTCAAACAACTCAGCAGGGCGCCAGGGTTCTTACTTGTAGACATCCTCATCCTGTGAAAGAGGAGATTCTGTGAGTGATACATCAGTAGGCTGGAGTAGGGGTGTGTTAGCCTGCTTACAATATAAGGGAGGAAAAGAACCTTGCTCTCCCCTCCTTTTGCTCTTGTCTTGTCTTGAACTGTTGTCCCTGTGCCTTACCACCTTGCCCTGGAGCCACCTGATTATGGACTAAACCTGCACAAACTGTGAGCTACAAAAACCTTTCCTTTCTTACTTTTGGGGCTCATAAATATTGTCCCAGCAATGAGAGAAAAGTAAGCAAGGCAGCATATCAATGTAAAACTCTTGTCATTTTTTTCTGGAAGAATTGTTTATCAATGTTAATGTTTGAAGAAGTGAGTTATCTAAATAAACTTATTTTCATGCAAGCATTAAAGAAAGTGATCAGAGAGTTACCTTCCGAAGAACTACCAGCCTCTGATGGTATTAAGGAAAATTATAAAATTTCAAAAGAGCAGACATATGTGTACTAAAAAATTTAGAAGATTATTATAGTAAAAGATACATTGTCATTAATCTCACTCCAAATACTCCTCTTCATTTAGTACTTCTTTCATTGTTCTTGTCATTTTCTGAAACAGTTCTGCAAGTTCTCTTCCCTTTACATGCTTGTCACAGTGTCCTGGATTTGCAAAATGTTTATGGCAGTTCCAATCAAATAAAATCATTAAGGCATGCTTTCAGTCTTTTAATTTGCAGACCTGGCACCATGTAACTTTTGGCTTTTCTCCCAAATCAAAATGAACATTAAAAAGTAAATGTTTGAATTAGTTTAGGACATCAAAGCAGCCACAACAGCAACTAAGGGCAAAAATGTAAATATTTGCAATTCTAGCTTTGATTAAAAACCAAAAGGATATACAGAAATAGATGGCTTCTTTTCTAAGATGGTAAACTATGCCTCTCAGCCTAACAGTTAAAATCATCTTTTCTGGGGAAATTGTAGCATCAGTATCAGAGATGAGAGCAAGACAATGCTATCTACTGTTACTGAAAATTATAATGGAGGAGCTCTTGAATTCCCATAGAAAATAGAAATGGTAGTAAAACATTTTGGACAGTAAAGACTAAAACTATTATTATTTACAGATGATATTGATATAGGGGAATGAAACTCCCAACTTGAAAGGTACCTGGGAAGAATTCATGTTCTCTCAAACTGAAGAATGGTTTTTAGGAATAATCAGAGGTTAAGAGCAGAATATTTATTGGGGGAAAGTGCCTCTGTCTGAGAGAGAGACAGAGGGGGACCCAGCTGGGTTGCTCAGGAAGCTATCTCTTCCAGGGATTTTTAGAGTGCAAAACTATGTGGTGAGGCAGGTCTAAGGTGGAGAACATGGAAACTCGCTTAGGTGGGCATAAGGAGGGACAAAACTATGGTCAGCCAATAAGGTTATGAGCATCCTTGCTCAGGTAAAATCGATTAAATCCCTGACCAAATGGGGAAGCGAGTCATGGACCAAGTGGTATGAATATAGAACAGGACTTTATCCAGTAGCTGGTAGCAGTTGGGGTAGCAACTTTTCTGGCTTTCTCAAGGTGATGATCAGTCTTGGATGCTTATCTTTATGGAGGTAAGCAATTTTTTGATCTCTGGTCTTTAGATCTGACCCACAGTGGGAGCATCCATCCCTCTCACAGTTGCGAGGTATCTTGTATTCTATGCTATCTCCCTTGAAGGCCTGGCCCTGTCTGACTGTCTTTAGTATTTCTAACTTACCTGCTTACAATAATATGACTACGTATCTGGACAATTCATGAATGTTAACTATTACACACAGTAAGATAATTTAGTATTATGTCACATTCAAGCTAATAGAAATACATACTTTAAAAAATATATTTAGCATAGAGTCTATAGGATTTCTCTATACAGATTGGACTTGTAGCGATCCTGCTGTTTTCAGCCTCCCAAGTGCTGGTATTACAGGTGCGTGCCACCACACCCAGTCTCAGTTGCCATCTCAGTGTGCCCAGGAGCAGGGCTGGTGCAGCGTGATGGAGATCAAACCCTGATCCCTGCATGTGCCTAAGTAGGAACTTTAATACGCTGAGCTATCTGGCTGGCCCTTAGAAATCCATACTTTTATGTATGCAAATGTCAGAAACTAGAAAATTTAATGGGATAAGCTACCTTATTATAGTAACCATATATATTTGACATAAAATGTATAATAAGTATAAAAATAAAGTTCTAAATGCTGATGTAGACAAAAGAAAGATTTGAATAAATGGAACTTATTGTGTTCCTTGATAAGGCAATAAAATGTCAATTTTCCTTGACTTTTCACTTGAGATTATCATAGTGTCTTAGTTACTTTTTACTTGTTGCTGAGACAAATACCCTACACTCAGAATGAAGGAAGGAAAGGCTTATTTTATTTAGCTCACGGTTTGTGGAAGTTTCATTTCGTACTCCACTGGCTCCAAGGCAGCAGAAAACAATAAAGAGCAGAGGAGGAACAACTGCTCTGGCATCCATCAAGCCTCTCTCTTCCAAAATTCTGTGCTGGCGCAGAGCTTCTTCAAAGTGGTGTGGCTGCGAAGATCAAGCTCCTCCAAAGAAGGACTTCTCCAAGGAAGTGGGGCAGGGCTGGGCCAGGCAGGAAGCAGCCAGGGCAGGGCTGGGCTGGGCTGCTGTGATCTGGGCTGGGCTTGGCTGAGCTGGGCTGATCGCACAAAGTCTTCCTCAACTCTTTTTATACACTTTTTGTACTGAGTCACTCTGGGGTGGTCCGTCTGGCCCTGGAGTGGAGCCAAGCACATCCCAGGGCAGGCCCTCCCATCCTGCAGGATGGGGCCCCCATAGCCAGGAACCAGCCCATCCATCCGAGCTTCCTCAAGTTAACACAATGTAGCAACTACTACAACCCACCCCTTGTCAACTTGGCAACTATACACATACCTCTTTAAGCCAATTTCCAGGTATATAGACAAGTTTAAACACTGTACAACTTGAACACTGTATATAGCATTAGAACCATGACATGTTACCCCTGACAGCACCCCCAAATACTGATGCACTTTCCTTTATGCAAAAAGCATTTTAGTTCGTCTCTAGGAGTTGCCGAAGTCCTAACACTTTTAGCAATGCTGAGAAGTCCTAACACTTTTTTTTTTTTTTTTGTCTTTTTTGAGACAGGGTCTCGCTATGCAGTTGAGGCTGCCATTGAGCTCACTTTTGTAGCCCAGGCTGGTCTCGAACTCGCACCAATCCTCCTGTCTCAGCCTCCAGAGTGCTGGGATTATAGGCGTGAGCCACCACGCCTGGCCAGTCCTAACACTTTTAGCAATGCTGAAAAGTCCAATCCCCACACCTCCAAGATCTAAGGCAAACTCTTAGCTATGGGCTATGTACTTTCCACATTCAAAGGCACAAGATAAGCACTGCCATTCCAAAAGGTATACACAACAGGATACAAACAGTTGGGACCAGGGAAAGTCCAAAATCCAAAAGGGCAAACATTAAGTGCTGTAGTTCCATGTGGAATATCCGATGCAACCTGTAACCCATTGTGAGCTCCAAATGTCTTACATGGCTTCACCCCTATGGCGCTTCTGCTGGTAGCTCTCATGGCTTTTCTCTCAGGCCTTCTTTGCTCCCTTTTTGCAGCTTTTCTTACACCATCCACATTCCTGGCTTTATCAAACTTCTGAGATTTCCTCTGAATAGGTTTCTCACAGCCCTCTCAGGGCACATTGCCTGGCCTCCCAGGCCTTCTGAAATTTAGGTAGAAGCCTTTTAAACCTCAGAACTCCCACATTCTGCATGCATCTAAAATCAATGCTATGTTGATGATGCCAAGGGTTGCTGCCATCTGGAGCAGTAGCCAGGTTTCCTTTACATCCAGCCAAGCTTCCTCAAGTTGACACAGTGTATCAACTATCACACATAGCATAATGTACAGGACTTTATTTTTAACTAGGTGAGCTAATTACAAAGTTCAGTTGAAAAAAATTAGATTAGTAAGAAAAATACAAACATTAAGTAATAGCAGCTATTTCTATCAGCTATAAAAACATAAAGACTCAATAATTAAGGTAGTTGTCTATGGATTCTCAGGAAACAAAATAGAAAATAAATACAAATATGATAATTTTGATACTCTTGTTTCTCTTCATATCATATACATTCTTTTCTTTTTAGAATATGATAAAAAGATATTCCAAATTATAGGACAATTTAGTAAATGTTGATGAAATAATTGTGTTTTTTTTTTTTTTGTTTGAGACAGGGTCTTGCTATGCAGTTGAGGCTGGTCCTGAGCTCACTTTTGTAGCCCAGGCTGGTCTCGAACTCGCACCAATCCTCCTGCCTCAGCCTCCCGAGTGCTAGGATTACAGGCGTGCGCCACCACGCCCGGCAATAATTGTGTAACCATTTAAAAAAATTTTGAAGATACCAACTGTTGAAATGATAAATGTGAAATTATGGTAACAATCAAAGAAGACATAGAAGAATTCTTTTATAACATTGGAGTGGAAGAATCTTCTAAATTCTGGCTCAAAATCTACAAGACATACTAGAAAAGGCTGATAACATAAATTTCATTAAATCAGAAAGACTTCTGGTTTTCAGTTCCACAGGCAAGGAGGTTGAAGTCAATGTCATTTATAAGGCTGTCCTGTATCACAAGGCAAAGTTACTATTCTAGATTAAAAGAAATAAAAATAAAACAAATGGGGTGATTATATTCAATGTATGATTCTTAAGTATACTGCTGATTAAAGGAAAGAAAAAAATGAAAGAAAGAAATTAAAAACCTATAAAAATATAGTTGTAAAAAATGGAGGAAATTTGAATAAAGACTAGATGTTTTGCAATGTTATTGATTACACACCTTAGATAAGATAATATTATTAGTATATAGAAGAATCACCTTGTTTTTAGTAAAAATACACTTAAGTATTAGGAAATAAAGTATTACAACATCTGCTACTTATTTAAACACACACATACAAAGTAAAAGTGGCAAAATGTTAACCATCAGTGGATCTTTAATAGGTGAAAGACATACATGTGTTCACACTGCCATTCTTTCATTTTTATGTAGGCTTGACATATTTCAAAATAGAAAGTTGGAAAAAATGAATTAAAGTATTAGAAAAAGAGATAATTTAAGCAATGATAGCTTTTGATTTCAATGATTTAGGCAATTGTCCCAAAAGTTAGCTCGCTTCTTTGTAGGTGCATATCACTTTGTATGACACATTTCACTGCATTTTTTTAGTGCTTTCTGAAAAAGAAGTAAATTCTCCATTTTAACTGAAAATCATTTCTTATTATGTAGAGCTGGGATCCAATTCATATCAGATTTTCCCCATGTTGTACCACTAACTTTTGGGGAAATTATTTTTCTATCTTAAAAAGGCAGTGGGTCAAGAATGGAAAGACAAGGTACCAGGTCAAGAAATAGATAAGCACACTATAAAAAAAGATGCAAGAAACTTGAATAGGCACACTATAAGAGTATATCTAAATGACCTTTAAGCACAAGAAAAATTACCCAGCTTCATCAATTATAGGAAAGGGTAATTCAAATCATTAGATACTATTCTATGTCCATCAGTACAACTGAGATAAAACAAAGGACTGAAAACATCAAGTGCTGGTGAAGATGCAAAGCTACCATACATTTGGACTGATTGAACTCTCCTATGCATTTGGATTATTTATAAATTAAAACAATCACTTTGGAAATTGATTTACAGAGACTGGACAAAGCTGTTCTATAACCCACCATTTCTTCTCTATTACATATTCAACAACCTAGAACAGTGTGTATGAATTTCATCAAAAAAAAATGCTGAGGGAAGGCAGACACAAAATAATACTATATGGTTCAATTTATCAAAGTCTAAGCATGCTGACATTTTCTAAAATAGAAGTCAAGATCATGGTTATTTTTGGAGAAGTGGGCAGTAGTGAATGAGATGGAGTTTAAGGGGCCTTCTCATGGACTGATAACCTAATTATTCTTCTGGATTGCTGTTGGCATGAGTGGTTTTACTTGATGGAAAATATCATCAAGCACTTTTTTGTATGACATGTCCTCTTCTGTCATATCTTACAGGATTATTAAATGGACAAGTAACACCAGAAATAGAGAAAGCTCAAGATAATGTATTTGAAATCACATGAAATATGCATCTAAATTATTTAGATGCATAATCTTGTGTATATATGATATATTGTGCATAATTAATAACTGGCAAAGTGATTGCAATCTCTCATTCATTTTCTTAGTAAATTCTCATACAAAATTGTGCAGTAGGGTTAGAAATTATCTGTTTCATAGCAAAAGGTTGATGGACAAATCTAAGGTTTCCCAAGTAGAATTATTATTTAATTTGAAAAACATTTATATGTAACTGGCTGTGGTTGTTTAGTTCAATGTATTCATTTTCATACTGTTCTACACTGCACAATTCAGAAAACCCATCAGAAGGAATGTAAGAACGAGTCACTTGGATGTAGCTCTTCTCCCTTTCTACCACAGCCAGATTGTATACTCTTCCCATGTTGCAGTTGCTAGCCACTAACAGACTCTGACTGAAACATGACATTTATCTCCTTCTCATTTGTACCGCATAAATAGAGTTAAAATAATGGCACTTTGTTGGCACGGAGAAAAGCCAATCCCAAAGGGTCCTGCTTTTTCTTGCTGTTCAGTGTTGATGTAAAATAACAAATGGTCTGGCCCTGGTGAGGACGCAGCCTGGTCTTGTAGTAAAAGCCAGGACTTGGCCTTCCAGTGAGTGCTTCATCATGGGCTCTCCCATCCTTCCTTTGTGGATGTAGTGCTCGTGTATGAGGGTGAAGCAGGAGGCAGACTGGACTGCTGATGGGTGAAAACTCCATGTGGGGCCAAGAAGGATGTGACCTACAAGCAAGAAGACCCTGGTTTAAGAATCCAACTCTTTCTAGCGAAGGAACCTGCAAAATTCACAAAACTACATCTTCATATGACACTGGGGCAAGAATCCCAGATTCATCCCCACAGACCTGGATTTGAATTCTGACTTGGCTCCTTGCTAGCTGTTTTACCCTATTCCTATGCATCATGTGTTCTGGATCTCTTCTTCCTTATCTGTTAACCAATGGAGTTCTTTGGGTGCTCTTGAAGGAGCCATTTCTTAGCTGGCTTACATCATGATGTCCAAAGAGTTGTGTCTCCATCTGTGGGCTGGGGAGATTGATTCCCGTCAGTTTGTCTTCCAGGATTGTTGAGAAGAGAGTGGAAACTAGGCGGTAGTCATGCCTGGGAGGTTTTCTTAGTTGAAATGTGTTGGGCCTGGGAGCTGCTTCTTAGGTTTTCAGCAGCATAGCCATTAATCACTAACCCCACTTTCTTTTGTGCTGTCTTTCATAGGCTACATTTTGTCGGAACCATTATGTTACATTAGCTGGCTTTTTAAGGTCTGTTCATCCCTCAGTGAAGAGGCAATTCAGATGAATCACGTGGAGCCAGCAGAGCAGCATTCCACTGGCTATCAGAAGGAGGGAGGGAAGAAGGGAGGGGGAAAGAGCCAGCTTCTCTTGTGCTCTGATTCTACCAGTGTCTTTTTGTCTTTTTCACCTTCATCATTTCAGACCTAGGCAGTACTGGCAGTAGTGCTGTGCAAGCATGTGTGTACACACACACACACACACACACACACACACACGCCCGCACACATGCTCAAGCACACACACAAACACACACACACACAGTCTAGTGTATTCCTTCTGAGTTTTACTGTGTTGTCTATGGACACAGACCACAGACAAAAATGAAGCTGCACTTATCTATAGAGTGGCTAGAGTATCCAAGGAGGTGAGGAGCCTGGTTCCTGGCCTCAGTGTTCTTTGTGTCTTAAGGTCATATGACCTTACATATCTTCACACCTTGTGATTACACAGGGGGGTGGGGTTTCTAACCTGTGGAAATTGATAGAATCACAGGAAATTCCTCTTTGAACCTGAAAGAACCATCAAATTGCCTACCTGTAATGTTTGGGATGTGTGTGATTGCCTCTGTATGTGTATGTGTGTGAGTTTTTAAAGGAAGTACAGTACCTTTCTGAGGCCAGCATGGTAGAGACAGATGTAGTTTGGTAACCTGTATAAGGCAGGCATATCTTGGACGAAGAGCCTGGACTATGTGAACCAGCCAGGCTCCCTAATGAAGAGTGTCCCTTTGGAGTCCCACCAGGCTGTACTACCCTCTAAGCCTTCATGTCCAAGCAGATCCATAGGCTGCAATCTAATTTCAGTATCAGGTCTTTGCACATCTCATTAGTTTGTTTATTTATTTATTTATTTATTTATTTGTTTGTTTGTTTATATTTAAGAGCTTTATTAACAGGTGCTTGCAGTTTGTTGACTTTTTTTTGAAAAAATCAAGTTGTAAACTTTTATTACAAATTAAAAATGAAGTTCTTAAAAATCTCAACTTGACCAGATATGAAACAATTTAAAAACCTTTAAAGATGTGTTGAGAAAAACCAGGCTTTTTTTTTTTTTTTTTAAAACACGTTTGTCATTACCAAAAAGAGACATCTTTAGGTAAAAATAATAAAAACCCCATGCTGCATAGATAATGCAGATAGTTCTAGTTATCTGGTCAACGGGCAAAAAGCAAGCACTTAAGGTCTTCAGTTCCAATCTTTTGTTCATTTCTTATTGCTGGAATTTCCTATTCGTTTCTTTCTTGCTGGATGACTAAACCGGATGATGGTGGAGATGTTAAGCCGGCATTTACTCAGCCCCGCCCTGCTCAGCCTCGGGAGCGGACGAATTCTCAGCTGGTGGATCGGCTGCTTTTGCCTCTTTGCCATCTTGTGGTTTAGGGTTTTCTGGGCGTCTGCGTCGGTAATTGAGGTTGCGACAGTACCAACGTTGAGGTGGCTGCTGACCTTGGGTCTCATCTCCTTGATTTTCCTTATCTTCTTCATTGCCATCCTCTCTAGGCTGTCTTTGGCGAGGAGGGCCCCTGCGAAATGGTCTATAACCTCGATACATATTCTGCCTCACTTGTCTGCCTTGTTCTCCTGCACCCTGGTTGTCAGCACCCGCCATCACTTCTCCTTGCACAGGAGGGTTGGAATACTGTGGTCGACGCCCATAGGGTCTCCGCATGTAGTAAGGTGGGAACCTGCGCCTGTGGTAGGGCCGGCGTTGTTGGGCCTGGCCTTCGGGAGCGCTCTCCGATCCCTCATTCTTTTCCCCACTCTCACTATTCTGGTAATTCTGCTGGTAATTGCGTAGAGGACCCCTACGACGTGGATAGCGTCTGCAATGGTTATGGTCTGCTGCGTGTTTACTGCCTTGAACTGGAACTCCACCAGGGCCTGGAACATTTGCTGCCTCCGCACCCTTTTCTCCTTCAACAACATCAAACTCCACAGTCTCTCCATCTCCTACACTGCGAAGGTACTTCCTGGGGTTATTCTTCTTTATGGCAGTCTGGTGTACAAATACATCTTCCTTGGTGTCATTCCTGTTGATGAAGCCATATCCGTTTCTTACACTGAACCATTTTACTGTTCCCAAAACCTTCGTTGCGATGATATTGTTGTCCCTGCCAGCAGGCGCTGTGCCGATGTGAGGCCGCCTGGGCCGCTGCTCCCTGCGCCGCTGCCCGTGGTGCCAGGCTTGGTGTCAGCAGCGCTTGAGGGCAGGGGCGGCGGGGGAGGGGGCGGGCGGCTGCTGGGTCTCGTCCTCGCTGCTCATGGTTGGGGTGATGGTGACTGGGACCGGCTGTGGCAGCTGCGGCTCCTCCCGGGGTGTGATGGTAACTAGGCCGGCGGCGGTGGGGCTGCTCAGGGCTCTCTGAGGTCCACTCTCCGCTCCCGAACTAACTCATATCATTAGTTTAGTTAGGATGAAATCATACTTGGTTAGAAGAACTCTACTCTTGTGACAGGTATCCTTATAAAAAAAGAAAAAATTGGACACAGGTAGAAACAGAAGGAAGAAGGTCTTATGAAGACAGAAGCAGAGAATGATACAGAGGCAGTGGCTGGACTGATGCCACTGCAAGCTAAAGGACAGCAAGTGACCTATGCTTCATTCACTCTGCCCTGAGCTCTGTTCATTTGTTCAGTAGCAGCTGAGCCTAAGATGTACTTTTGCTTCTAAAGTTCCCTGTTCCAGGGGAGACAGCTACCCTAGATTCGTGGAGCCCACTAAATGTTTTGTTTATATCCCAATTAAATTATCAGATGTGTGTACTGGGAAGAATCATTGTCATATAATTTATTGCACATGTATTTACAAAATATAATATATGTAATGTGAGCTATACAATGTGACCTACTAATGAACATAATGTTTATAATATACTATATGTCTTACCCTGTAAGAAATAAAATCTTTGACAAGCTTAGCAAATTCACTGAATAATCTAATGATATTTCATGGACATGTAGAACTGACAGGAGCCTCAGTAATGATCTAGTTTTTTTTTTTGTTTTTTGTTTTTTTTTTTTTATGACAGAGTAAACTAAAGTAGAAAATGCTATCTTGCATTTTCCTCATTCCACAGATATTGTGGGAATAGAAATTCATATTCAGATCTCTGGGTGGCTTCTCAGCACCCATCAGAAATGGACTCCCATTTGTAGATGAAGATATTAATTTCTTTTAAAGAATTTTTATTTTATTTTATTTATTATTATTTTTTTCTTGTTTCAGAACCCTTGTTTGTTTATTCACTCATTTTCATGGCCGGCTCAGCCCATCCTGAGGGCAGGGCCAGCGCAGCATGTAGTGCCGGGGATCATGGCCGGCTCAGCCCGTTCCGAGGGCAGGGCCAGTGTAGCATGTAGTGCTGGGGATCAAACTGTGGTCCCTGAAGCCGCCCAAACTTCCCCAAGCAGGCGCTTTAGACCACTGAGCCATCTTGCCGGGCCCCGAAGATATTAAAATTTTTGAGAATTCAGAGCTTTGATGGCTGACAAGGTTACCTGGCTGGTATTTCTATACAATATGTGGAGAGTACTTTGCTTGTAGTATGAAATATACACGTACAGCTGGATATAGATACAGACCATTTAGCTTGTATCTCATCTTTACTTTAAAAAGAAGAAAACCAAGATCAGATCTGGAAGAGTGTTCTCCCTGTTGCCTGTAGGGATCAAAGTGGGTTATCTGTTCTCAGTGGGATGAATAGGGGTCAAAGTGGAAATTATGCATTCCCTATGTTCACGAAAACTGTCAGGATTGACATAGTCCCTTAACAATAGTTTTGGGGCCCTGAAGAGAAGTAGAAAATGGGTTCTAGGAAGTCATACTCATGAAGGAGGCCTGGGAACATCAATTCAGTCTGTATCATGCTTCTGGCCCAGATGCCTATTGCCAGCACTTTGTTCCATGACCTCTGCTTTAGAGACACAAGATACTTCCTCTTGCTGGCCCTTGTTGGTTCTTCAGAAACTGACCAGCCTGCTGACCTGTCACCATTGTGAGAACAGCCACTGGAAGGGCCTGAAATGGGGCTGAGGATGTGTTGATCTCAACTCTTCTTGAAGGCTGCATGGAACCCAGGCCATCTCCAGCAAAGTTTGACACTAACTGTGGATAGATGACCAAAGGGATTGTATCTGGAAGAAGAAAAGCTGAGGCCAGCTCATTCATTTGTTTTATTCCTTCACTCATAAATATTTACTGAACATTTGCATTATTTTAAAATTTTTTTTTATCAATTTTAATAAGAAATAACAATGAGACAGATTCAAAACATGTTAGTAGGACAGCCATAATATTTAATACAATACATATTGTTGTCTTCATAGTAGTTGTTCAGAGTACAAGATGCTGACATGATAACTTTTCTAAACACTATTAGTATAAATATTTTTTCTCACTGAACTAAGAGAAAGTACTTGTATGTATAGTCCAATAGTCCATAGTAGTAATGGATTATCAGCAGAACTGGCAATGTTGGAAGCTGTTGACATCAGCCTTTTACAGCTCAGCATATTAATATAGCTTTACTTTTTATACCTTGTAGTTAAACTTTTCTGCTGGATGGCTAAGACCAAGTTAAAGCAAGACTTATAAAACAAAAAGTGTAACCTTTGTATCTGACAAGGTTAGTCAAATCCACTCAGGATTTACCCTGAAACCATGTACAGTGTTTTGTAGAGCTTTTGTTAGTGTCAGCCATCTGAATGAGTCACACCATTGCTTGACCTGCTTTGAACATTTGCAGTATACCCTTTGTGTAGTACTTCTAGATGCTGCACTGGGCAAAGTTCCTATCCTTACTCAAGTCTCATTTCAGAGGGAGACTGACAAAAGGTTAGCAAACATCTTTATGTAAAATGTATCATGAAGAAGTGATGGGGGGCTGTGGAGATAGCACAGTGGTCTAAGTACCTGCTTGGCAAACACAAAGGCCAGGGTTTGATCCCTGGTACCACATGCACTGCTGGTCCGTGAAACTGGGCATGGTGGTGCATGCCTGTAATCCCAGCACTGAGGAAACTGAAATAGGAGGATCACTGTGAGCCCAAGCTACATAGTGAGACCCTACCAAATAAATGCGTGAATGAATAAATAAAAGATTAAAAAGTGATAAATGCTATGAAGTAAAGCATAGTGAAAATATAGAGAGTACTGAGATGTGCCATTACAGGTAGAGTATATGGAAACCTCTGAAGAGGGTGCAATTGGGCAGACATCAGAATAAAGTGAGAAAGCAAAACAGGTTAATTTGGGAGAATGGCATTCCGGCAGAGGGGGTGAAGGTGCAAAGAGACTGGGAGAGAAGCACTCTTGCCTGCTCTCTGGGAAACAGAAGGTGGGTGGGTATGTCTGGGCAGAACTGAGTCAAAGAACTGATGGCACAGGGTCCAAGCAGAAGGCCCTGTCAGCCATGGCGAAGATTCAAATTACGTTTTAGCAGTGTAAGAACCCCTGGGAAGTTTTCAGTAGACTCTTCAGGGGCCACATGCGGAGGAGAAGATTGAAAAGTGGACCGTCAGGCTGGGGCGCTCCTTCCTGCATCACATGCACCTCATGGTTGGGTGAGTACAGGTGGTTGTAAGGCACTGGGGGCATCTAACTTTGCGCAACAGTATAAAAGTGGTTTTCCTTTCTTTTCTTGCCAGATTCCATCTAATAGCGCCTAGCTCCCACCTGTTCCCTAACTAGGCAAGAGAGAATCAGTAATTTATCACCCCCTGAACTCCCTAGCTCCTTTTCCTCAACCGACTGAGCAAGGTGCTAAGGTATCTTAATTTCTGCATCAGATCTTTGATACTTATCAGTTGAATTTAGACTCATCGCTCACCATTTCTGAGTCTTCATGACAGTACTAGTTACGTGGTTTGTTTTTCTTTGTTCTTACACCACAGACTAGTTGCTAGTACCAAAGGAGATAATGTGAGCAAATGATTGTCTAGTTAAGAAATAAGCATAGGACAGGGCTATACTTCTTTGTTTATTATATCATTATCCTAGCTATTCAGAAATAACCTATCACGTACTAACTGGTTGGTGGAGATATAAGATGTAATATTAGTGAATTGGAAGACTATTAACCTGAATTCATGAGTTGAACAGAATCTTTGAGGAACATAGCCATGGGGGAAATGCATTCACATGAGCCTTCCATCTTGCTCATATTTAAATTCTAGAGAATTTAACCTCAGCTCTCCCCAGCCTACTTATTTCCGGGGAGGACAGAGCCAATGGTGTACAGAATAAGGCCTGTGACAACCTGTGTCCATCATCCTTTATCATCCTGGGCTCTATTAAGTGAGGTAGGAAAAAGTTCTTGACTTTTTTGTTGTGGTGGTTGCAGAGTTCAGTAAAACTTTTGGAATAAAGGGACGTTAGGACACATCAGTGTTAGACCTCATTATAGGTGTGCAAGTCTTCCTTACTTCCCTAGCCTGGCTGAGGCTTCTCTGTGGTTCCAATAGACTGCCCCACCTCATTGATTTCTGGCTTAGTCATATGGCTTGTTTGGCCAATGGGATGCAGTTGGAAATAATGTTGCACAAATTCCAAGCTGAGACTTCAAGAGGGTTGTGTGTTTCTGTTAACTCTCAGTGTGCTCTTCAGCTTTTTTGATTTCTTGGGGTTACTCTGTGTTATTTGGGGAAGCTGCTCAGGCTTCTGTTTGTTCCCTTCTAGGGCTCTGCCTTATTCATTTATGTCAATAGATATTTACTTGGTAGGATAATTTTATTTTATTTTATTTTTTTGGTACCAGGGTTTAAACTCAGGACCTTGTGCTTGTCAAGCGGGCACTTAAACCACTGAGCTATCTCCCCAGCCCTTGGTAGAACAATTTTAAAGACCAGACTCCATGTTTATACCTAGAACAATGCTAGAAACAAGCCTATATGAGTGTCAAGAAGAACATGTTACAGTTAAGATGGTTACAGACCAATTTTGCATGCTTGTATCTGGTAATCTAAACAGCTAATTTGAAGACAACAATATGAAATATAATAACCATTGTTGAATTCCCACTTAGCAAAATTGTGCATAGTTTCTATTTTTTATTCTTTTTTTTTTTTTTTAAAGATATCTATAGAACATTATGAGAAAGAAGGGCCAGAACTGCAGACCATTACGGCTTCAGATAAGAAATAGGTCAAGGTGGTCTAACAGAGAAAATGTCACAGAAAATTGCACCTGCAATATCACCTTCAGCTTTGAAGAGTGGCTTCTATCAAATCTTTGAGCCCTAGTGAATCAGGAAGTATCTGTCCTCTCGTCAGCAATTAACACCACATGGGATTAACAAAGACTTGCATCTCCAGTCCCTGCATCTCTAGTTATGCCTACTGGGTGGAGAGCTGAATGGCCTTCAGGGGATCTTGTAGTTTATTTGAACTAGGAAAGCTTTTCATAATACTGGAGAAGGAGATGAATGTAATGTGAGGGTCCAAAGGCTTCCAAGCATCCTGAACCATTGTCTTCTTTGTATTCTGTGATTCTCTAGTGTGTCAGAGTCATGAACTCCAGACATTTCAGGACTGGCCAGGATTTCAAGATCATTTGCTATCCTATATCCTAATGCTTGAAACTTCTAAATACACCTCTGAAAAGCAGGTAGTCATCCGTGGACACTCCCAGTGAGAGACAAGACTTCTTATCTGTGCTATGGATGAACTGTGTCTCTTTTCTCAAATTCACATGTTGAAGCCCTAATCGCCAATGTGATAATATTTGAGGATGGAACCTCTTGGTGAGTGATTCACTCTAGCTGAGGTCCTGAAGATGGAGTGCTTATAAATATATTAGTGCACTTATAAGCAGACATGTAAGATAATTCCCCTTATTGTCCTTTCTGCTAGATGAGGATATCATGATAAGACCATTATCTATAAATTAGAAAGTAGGTCCTCACTAAAGCATCTGCTGATGCTTTGGTCTGGAACTTCCATCTTCTGAAACAGTGAGAATATAAATTTCTATTTTATAAGTCACCCAGCCTATGGCAATTATTACAGTAGACTGAACTAAAGACACTTTGATCATTAAGCAATTTTCTATCAACTCTTTTCTCTCTCACTTGTTCTCAGTCTCTCATTGGTTTTCACACATTCTAAAGCTTTAGAACAGGAGTTGGCAAACTCTTTGTGTAAAGGGTCTAATAATAAAGATTTTAGGCTGTGGGCCATATGGCCATTGACAATATGTAAAAGAAAGGTTATAGCTGTGTTTTAATAAAACTTTATCTACGAATAGTGAAATTTGAATCAAGTACTATTTTCACCTGTCACGAAATCTTCTGTTTCTCCTTCTGATTCTTCCAACTGTATAAAAATGTAAAAACCATTCTTAGCTTGTGGGCTATACAAAATACATGTGGGGGATGATTTGGCCCACAGGCTGTAGTTTGTCAGCTCCTGGGAAATCTTCTCCCTGTTCTTCGAGTCAGTCTTTCCATTATGAGTCATTTCATACGGTCCTGGACACTTACCAAACCAGCACTGAGCACTCATAATGGGCTAGGGAGTAAATCTGAATCAGTTGCTAGGGACACCATTCCGAAAACGGCGTGGTTCTGGCTCTAAGCAGCCAGAGGAGAGGTGGAGCTGATTTCAAGGCTTCTCTCTCACAAATCCCCGGTAGCCCTTAGGGTTAGAGAAATGTCTGCTTCTGTCTAAATATTTCTCAAGTCCATTTATTTTCGTTCCTGCTTCGTTCTCAGTGCACAGTGAAGTAGAAGATCAAGCTTAGCACATTTTGATTACCTGCTGACCTTTGGCTTTCCTGGGTCTATTTAAAGTCCTGTGACCTTCTGTTCTGAAGGAGACAAGAAAATAGGCCAAATGTCTTTTACTAAGATAGGTGACCTGTTCATGCAAAAGTCACACATTTCTGTTCAATTGCAACTTAATGTGCTCCCAAATCACTCCAAAAACAATTGTATTCTAAGCTGTAAACACTCCTGGAAGCACAAGGCTTCTGTCGGTTGCTTTCCTCTGCTGTGTGGTGCTCAGGCTGGCTGAAAGGGCCTTACAGAAGCTTATGTTGTCCATTTTGGGGGAAATAAATGGGCAGAAACCCCATACCATAGCTGGGGTATAGAAGAGTAACTATGATGAAGCATTATTTTGCTACTTGAAATTCAAGATTTCATGGTATAGTAAAAGATCAACAAAGTCAAATGGCAATGTTCACTGTACTTTGTAATTTCAGGGATCACCATTCAGGAAATAAGCCCAGAAAAAACTTCTCCAAGTCTTCTTCCTAACTCCCCACCCCCATGAATCCCATCCATACTTTCCACAACTTATGTCCAAGATATCCAGAAAATTCTTTGATGCAGATGTGAAGCTACAGAATTTCACAGACTGACAGTTTTATCCTGTGGGGTGTTTTCTTTCCTAAAGAGCCCCCATCCTGGATAAGGCTGGATGTCCTCAGTCCCCATTAATTTCAACAGAAACTTTCTGACATGAGTTAACCCACTCCTGCATTCATTGAACATTAGTGGCAATCTATTGTTTCCCAGGATTCAAAAGCAACAGAGGTTAAAAAAGAAAAGAAAAACTTGGCCGGGCGTGGTGGTGCACGCCCGTAATCCCAGCACTCGGGAGGCTGAGGCAGGAGGATCAGTGCGAGTTCAAGACCAGCCTGGGCTACCAAAGTGAGCTCAAGGCCAGCCTAAACTGCATAGCGAGACCCTGTCTCAAAAAAAGACCAAAAAAAAAAAGCAAAAAAAAAAAGAAAAGCTTGGCACTGGTTCCTCGGTTGATAGATGAAATGACTGCACTGGGATGTTATAAGGACCCAGACAGAGGCATGCACAAGGCTCCCTGGGTGTTATAGTGTAGTTCTGGGAAGAACACTATTGCTCAAGTATCTGGAGGACCTGGGCCACGTGCTAAGGATGCTGAAGATACAGCTGACTCTCTTGTTCATGGCCACACTTTGCAGTCATTATCCAGATGGGTCTTTTTTTAGCTGAGTAGTTACCAGCAAGCCCCTCCATTGCTGTGGATAGGCCTTGTACTATTTGCCATGCTGACCGTGAAGGAATCCAGGAGCCAACAGTGCTGATAACAACAACAACAGCAACAACAACGATACCGATAACAGCAACATAAACAATCATAATTTATGTTTATGGAGCGTTTATCATGTAGTGGCACAGTGCTAAGCACCATAAGTGGATTTTCTAATTTAAACTTCACAACAAGCCTTTGTAGCATGTGCTGTTATCATGGAGAAAAGAGATCATAGCAGTAAAATTAAAATATTTTGCCCAACATTTACGCAATGATGCTGTCTGGATTGGAATCTAGGCAGTGTGAGCTCAGTGTCTGCCTTGCTTATGCCATTTCTTGGTGGAAATTGAGACAATTTCATTTTACATATCTCTTCTGGGCTGGCCCCCTTCCTTTCAAGGTCTCATTTAATCAGAACCACACCCTGGGAGGTGCGTATTAGCATCCTAATTTTACAGATGAGATTCTTGCAAGCAAATGACCTGTCTCAGGCCGTGTGACACACCCCACATCTTGTCTGTCTGTTCTTATCTCAAGCCTGAGGATATAAGAGAAGGAGGCTTAGAATACTTTCAGTCTGGGAGAGGGATAAATTTACCAAACTGCCATTGACTTACAATAGTTAGCATCATTTGATAAGTTTTTTTTTTTTTTTTTTTTTTATGTATTTGCTATAGGGTTTCACTACACAGCTCGGACTTGGAGTGATCTTCCTGTTTTCAGCCTCCCCAGCAGTGGGATTTTCAGTATATGCCACCACGCCTGGTTTCTGTGGCCAGCTCAGCACAGGGCCAGTACAGCCTGTGGTGCTGGGGATCCAACCTGAGTCCTTGTGCTTGCCAGGCAGGCACTTAGACTGCTGAGCTATCTCCCCAGCCCTTGATAAGGTATTGATGACAGTGTGCTTACTTCCATGTCCTCATTCTGTGTAGAGAGTGCGGAAACCTTGGAAGTACTGTCTTGATGGATGGTGGCTCAGATTCCAAAAGAGGGAGGAGGTAAAATGGGAGGGATCTGAACGCCCAGTACTTAAAGTGTGGTCTCTAGATCATCAGCACTGATACAACCTGGGTCCGTGATCTCCTGACCGGTGACAGTCATGGCTAGGCAGTGGCATTCTTCTTTGGGTGACTCTGACCATCTGAGATGAATTTGTTCCTTACCCACATGTATCTAAGTATGTGTAGATAGCTCACACGGGACCAGTGGAGGTGATTCTATTCATCTCTCCCTCTCTTCCTGTCTCTGTTGTGTGACTTAGAGTATGTTTTAACTCTCCTCTGGGCCATTGTCCTTCTATGAAATGTTCAGATCTGTGATTTCTGATCCTAACTGCCCAGGGTATTACCTGCGAACTTTTAAAATAATTCTGGTACGTATAGTCTGTAATCAGAAATTCTGATTTAATTGGGTGGGGTGAAATTCAAGGATTAGCAGCTTCAAAAGTTTTCACTTCATTACAGATGGTTGCTGGTTTACAATAATTTGATTTATGATTTTTCAATTTTATGATGGTGTGAGAGCACTATGTGTTCAGCAGTGAAAGCTATACTTAGAGTTTTGGTCTTTTCCCAGGCTATTCTATGCTGTACAGTATACATTCAACATGCCAGGAGAGATAATCCCCCATTGATCCATGCAATTATGAGAGGAATCAACTAATATTCTGCACTTTCGTATACTGTGTTGCTAAGCTAGCATGTTTTGTAGGTTTGGTATGTTAAATGCATTTCCAATTTACAACATTTTCAACTTCAAATGGATTTATCTGGACATAAATTCATGGTACACCCAGGAGTGCATCTTCTATTGTTAGTGTTGAGGACCTGCAGGCCAGATGACAGCTTCTTAACCTTCTGAATGCATTAGCATTGCCTCTGTATTCCTCCAAGCTGTGTCTGCCTAGAGTTAGAACTTCCCAGTGTGAGGTGGGACTGGGAAAATTACTCATAAGCATGTTTAACAAGTTCCAAGAGTGGTGCCCACACACCGAGGCTTGGGAATTCCTGGAATCAGCAGCCTCTGCGGTCTCTTCCAGCTCTGTTCTGAGGCCTTTCCAGGCAGTGATTCTGTTTTTTTCTCCCTGTGCTGGTGCTGCTTGCTGGGAGTGAGCAGAGACATCATCAGCTTGTACACTACGCTTCAGTGTCCCCTGAGAATGCGGCCAGCTGGCAGCAGTGCAGAAAAGTGGTAAACACATTGGACTTTTCTTTGCCAGCTGTGCCATGTACATGATGTACAAGAGGACTGGGTCGCTGTGTCAAGGCCAGCAGGGCTACCGAGGCTTTCTGCATGATCCAAGGGTGAGTCTGGTGCTCATCTATTCACTCTACTCCATACTTTGGGCCAAAGGTAGGCTCTGGCCACAGGCTGTCCCAATCCCACTGGAATAGTAAGAGTGAGCTTTAGAGACAGGCTGGATCAGCCCTATGGTGGGCTTCTGTACTACAGAAGAAGCCAGAGCTGGGAATAAAGAACTGAGAGGTAGGCTGGGAGTAAATTCTGGGGCTGTACCCTAACACTGCCTTGGTTCAGAGTGGCCAACCTGGCGTCTTCTTTTCTCCACAAGACCTGTGCTGACTGAACAGCAGTAAAGTTTACTGAGGATAATGGAATGACAAGGTCCTTATTGCTAATCGATGATTTAAAAGGCAGTGAAAGACTTAAATCAAGCAGATGCTTCTGAGAGGTTACTGTGAGTGAAAACAATTATATAGTTAAATAAGGAGGAAAGAAAATTGAAATGTATCTTCAAAGTTCTTTATCAGTTTCAATGTGGGATTTAAAAAGGTTGAGGTCA
The DNA here is from genome assembly GCA_004027025.1 of Myocastor coypus. NCBI lineage: Eukaryota > Metazoa > Chordata > Mammalia > Rodentia > Myocastoridae > Myocastor > Myocastor coypus. Next base: position 102,944 of record PVJA010001807.1, read on the forward strand.
TTACTTTCAGCAAATCCAGCATTTTGGGTTCAGCAAGAAAACAACAGCCCTCTTTGGCTCCCATTTAAAGATTTACTGATTGTTTTTTTTTTAGATCAGAAAATGAGTTCGGTAGTTTCTTGCCGTTCCCAGATTCTTATTTCCTTGGTGTTTAAATTGCTGGGCTGTGGGGTGGAGGTGCTAGAAGCAGCAAGAAGTGCTATTCAGGCAGGAGGATCAAGAGGGTCTTCCTGATATTAGACAGAGGCCCAGAGCCTTCCATCCCAAAGGCAGGGCCTTTGGCTAGTTTCCTTCTGCAGCTAGAGAAGGAAGAAGTCATCTCTAAAGTCACACAGGTGGTAGGTAGCAGGATTAGAAGCCAGGGCTCGCCACTGTTCTGCCCATAAAATGGAGATGATAGTAGCTGTCCAGCAGGAGAAAAGAATCGGAAGGGACAGTGTTGTAGAAAGTTTAGTCACTGAAGCGGGGTGACATGGGTGTAGGATTTACCTTGGCTTTCATAGTAGGCTCATTTGTGAAGGGGCCACCTCCTCCACCATTTCACCAGTTGTGCCACCAGGAGCCCTACTGGCTGAGGTTCTAGGTGCCTGTCTCCCACTGAGCTGAGGACATGCAGAGGCAGCTGCAAACCCCTGACATTTTCCTTGAGCTGGTGACAGCTGGTGGGACTTTTGACTAAAGGAATAAAGAGCAAGCAGTGAAAAAAAAAGGAGAAAGAAAAACCAGTTACTGCATTAAAAGTGGTTTAAAAATGTTCTGTGCCATCTGTTTGGCCACCAAGGTTTTTGGGACATGCGTGGGAGAGGCCACCTCATCCCCCACTCCCGGGTCTCACCTTTGCCAGGGCCTCCAGGGAAAAACTTCACCAAGTCTGCAAGTTTGTTTCCCACATCTCCCACCCGTTCTTTCTGCGCCTGGTGCATGTCCCCATTTTTGTTCCCTGGAAGGATGTGTTCTTAGTTTCTTGAGTTGCTAATGAGATACCTACTCGGTAAGCCTACTCCACTAGGTTCAAAGGGCAGCTTTTTGGTTGTGGTGTTTGTCCTCTAGGCCTGTTTCTCTTGCAAAAGAAACTGGATTATAAGGTCCAGGCACTTAAACTGTCCTTTGCTTAACAATAATAGAAGGATTTTCCTGTTTATACAGGTTTCCCTCATGTCCTAAAGCTTTACATCTTTCTTTTGCTGACATTTCCTATGAAATTGTCAGAGGTATTTTTTTTTCTTCTTCTCGGTTTTGTTTCCCTTTTGTCAAAAGGTTATGAAATGCATATTCTAATTAGTTATTGCTGTGGTACATGAAAGTTATTAATTTTTCATATTGATCCTCTTGAAACTCATACTTAAACATAGTAGAGTTTTTTTTCTAGGTGATTATATTGACTGCAAACACTAACAATTTTACCTCTTTCTGTTTAGTGATAAGTTTATTACTTTTCTTGTCCGTTTCTATACAGTGCACTATTAGAAAGGAGTAGTGTTCATGAGTGCTCAGCTTTAATCTTGGTTTTAACTATGACATGTGATGTGGGTCTATGGCAGGAAACTGCACAGGTGGGTGTGGCAGATGCACCTGAAAGGGCAGTTAGTCAGAGGTTGATGCAGGAGGACCACAAACTTAGGCAAGCTTGGGCAGCTGAGTGATACCTATCCGAGAAGAAAATGCTATCACCCTAGCTCAGTGGAACAGTGTAGGGTGCTTGCATAAGGCACTAGATTCAATGTTCAGTAAGTACAGAAACATTCTCTAGTTTTGTGAGTCTGTTTATTTTTATTTATTTATTTGTTTGTTTGTTTGTTTGTTTATTTGTGTGTGTGTGTGTGTGTGTGTGTGGTTTCACCACACAGCTCTGACTCACAGTGATCCTCCTGTTTTCTGCTTCCCAAGTGCTGGGATTACAGGCACATGGCACCATGCCTAGACTCCATTACCAGCTCAGCGCTTCCAATATCAGGCTGGCACGGCATGCTGTGCCAGGGATGGAATTCTGTCCCCTGTGCTTCCCTAAGGGAGTGCTTAGTCGGCTGAGTTATACCACCAGCCCTTTGTTAGTCGGGTTTAATACAAAATGGATGTTAACTTTTATACAGTTTCAGCATCAGTTAATATTACTTGTTGAAATGATTTTAGCCTAGTGAGAAATATAGTTTATTGTTTAATTTGAATGATTCTTACATTTCTGCTCCTGCACTAATATTTTTGATTTTCTAATGTTTTATTTATATAGAAATTTTTTTGGGGGGTACTAGGATTGAACTCAGAATCTTATGCTTGCCAGACAGGCACTTAAGCCACTGAGCTATCTCCCCAGCCTTATATAAAAGATTTGTGTGTTCTAACATCAGTGATATCGACTGTTTTCTTCGGTTTCATATATCTCCTTGTTCACTTTTAGACCTGGGCTGTGCTAGCCACATAAAATGTGCATAGTTCCTGTCTTCTATTGCATGGCCCAGCATGTGGAGGGAGTTAGGGTACAACTCGGCCATTGTCTTTTTCAACTTAGTGTACTTTGGGAAGGAGTTAAGTAGATCTCAAAGTATTATTTCAAATCTTTTATAAGATTATTTGTCTTAATGATTTTCTTTTACCTGAACCAATTTGATTGATTTATCATTTCTCAGAAAATTACCCAATTCATCTATATTCTCAAATGTTCTCATGTAAAATTAATACATACATTTTCTTTAATTTTAAACATGCTTTGCTGATTATATTTCTTTTTTAGTCTTAATATTGTTTACTGTTGTCATCCTTCTCTACTTCCCACTCTTTGTCTTGCAGTAGGCTATATTTTTCCCAGAATTGGCTTTTGAAGGGCTGGCCAGATAGCTCAGAAGGTTAAAGAGCCTGCTTAGGGAGAGTGCAGAGGCTGGGATTTGATCCCTAGCACCACAAGCAGTGCCCACCCCACTGACAGGGTGGGCTGAGACAGTGACTAAGACTGGGTGTGGTGGTGTATTCCTATAATCTTAGCGCTTTGGGAAGCTGAAAACAGGAGAATTGCTAGAGTCTGATCTACATATTGAGACCATGTAGATCTTGTACTTAATACATTAAAAAAAAAAAAAAAAAGAATTGACTTTTGCTGTTATCAATTTATACTGCTGATTTTTTTTAAGTTAGGCAATTTTTTCATTTATCTTTATTAGTGTCTTCCTATAATTCCGTTGGGTTTATTTTGTTTTTCTTCAATTTCTTGAATTGAAATATTTACTTTGCTTTCACTTCTTTTTAAATTTAATATAATAAATTTCCACGAGTTAGGTACATGCCTACATTTTTGATACATGGCTTCTGCTTGCCATTCATCTATAAATAGCAATATTATTTTTTCCCATTTACCTAACCATTATTTAAAAGGTATGTAGGGCTGAGGAGATGGCTCGGTGGTCTAAGCTCCTGCCTGGCAGGCACAAGGACCTGGGTTTGATCCACAGCACCATATGCCGTCTTGTCCCCACCCTGGATGCACCATACTAGCCACTGAAGCCAGGTTTGGCAGTGCACGCCTGTAATCTCAATACTGGAGAGGTTGAGACAGGAGCATTACTATGAGTCTGAGCTGTGTAGCAAGACCCTATACCACATACAAAAATAAATAGGCATGTAATATTACCAGATGTATGGGTTAAGTTTTGGCTATTTCTATGTTAATTTCTCATTTTATTCCAGAAGGTAGCCTGCCTGACTTCTTCTTTTTTTTTTTTTTTTTTTTTTTTTTTTTTTTTTTTTTTTTTTTTTTTTTTTTTTTTTTTTTTTTTTTTTTTTTTTTTTTTTTTTTTGTGGTTTAAAATAGAAAATTTATTGGGAAAGAAAGCTTCTCTGTCCAAGATGGGAACAGAATGGGGGCCCGAGTGGGTTGCCCCCTGACTTCCCTTTTATGTGGCTTGTTGTGCTTTTCTTTGTAGCCTAATATACGAGCAGCTTCTTTTGGATGTTCCACATATGACTCAAGATAATGCCACTTGCTCCTCTCTGTCTGCAGCTGAGGCATAGCTGCTTGATCTGATAGTTTCTGAGACCTCAGTGACAAGCTTCCTTACCATGACTGCAGATTGTCACTTTCTCCTTGTACATACTTCAGCTGTTATTTTATATATTGAAGCTATGGTATTAAAAAAACGAAAGTTATTGGCCACCTTCTTTATAACTTTTGTATTTTATCAAGGTGAAATATTTCTCTTAATATCTTCTATTATTTTGTCTTATGTTCTGTTATGTTGGACATCATTATTTAGCAGCCTTTGCTTTCACTGGAATTTTCACAACATAGCTATTTGAATTACTTTATTTTTAAGTTTCTGTGTTATTGGCTTTAGGTGTACTCAAGAAACAGAATTTTAGTTTTTAAGTCTGATTTAAGAGGATCCATCATTCAACAGAGATTTGAAACCTATTTATTTATTTATTTATTTATTTATTTATTCATTCTTATACAGGCCAGACTCATAACGATCCTGCTATTTTGAGCCTCCCAAGCACTGGTATTACAGGCGCTTGCCACCATGCCCAGTTTCAGTTTGTACTCAAAGGGTGAGGTTGTCAGGCAGTTTAGTTTGCTGAGCTATCTAGCTGGCCCTAAGCTCCTTATATTTATTGAGACTGATGGCATAATTGAACTTACTCTTGTCATTTTTGGGGACATTTTATTAGCATAAATTCTTGCTTTTTCCAGCCACCTCTCAATTTTGCTGGATTATTAGATAATTTTCACTTCTTTTTTTTCTAATGGTTTGAAATTGTTCATTCTATTTCTCTAACCTATTGTAAAAGATTATTATGCTGATGCATTTTAAAGAAAAATATTGGTATCTGTAGCTCATCCCTTCTTTGAGAGCCTGTTATAAAATATCTCTATCTATCTATCTATCTATCTATCTATCTATCTATATTCAAACTTAGGAATTTGTACTTGCCAGGTAGGCACTTATGCCACTGAATTGTATCTGCTGTCCCTTTCTTGCAAAGATTTTGTAACAGAGAGCCTGTTATAAAATATCAGTGATTTGATTTTAATGTCAACATGTATTTTATTATTATTATTATTTATTAATTTTTTTGGCTTTTTGAGACAGGGTCTTGCTATGTAGTTTAGGCTGGCCTTGAGTTCATTTTTGTAGCTGAGGCTGGTCTCAAACTCACACTGATCCTCCTGCCTCAGCCTCCCAAGTGCTGGGATTACAGGCATGCGCCACCACACCCGGCTTCAACATGTATTTTGGTTAGTAAGCTTAATTAATTTTCCTGGGATCCTTTGTTTTACATAGCTTCATCCCCCGCCCCATTTCCCTACTTTTGTCTTTTTTCATTTTTTATGGTTCCATTCTGTCAAGAATTGTTTTACATTCACTTCAAAACATTTTTGTTTTCACTTCATATGTCAAAGATAGTTTTACTGGGCACTTGACTCTAGGTTTAAAATAATGTCTCACAATTCTGAGGTTATTATTTTTCTATCATCGGTTTCGTTCAGTGGTGCCAGTAAGAATAACAGTGTCACTTGATGCTCACTGCTTTGGAAGGTGCTACAGACTAAACAGAGTTCATGTGGGTTTTCTCACTTAGAAGAGGGGTGGGCAAGGATCACTGAGAAAGTTGAGGTCCAGACAGGGCAATCCTGGTGACTGGAGGTGGTGTTTTCCCTTTGATTTCCATCTGTTCCTTCCCTATTCCCCCTTTCCCCATAGAAGCATTACTGCAGCTACATTTCCATTGCTTGAGTGAATACCCAGTGTGCACCAGCTCCACTTTCCTCAAACCCCTCCACTGACTGTCTCATTTGACATGCAGGGTGCTTTACCCTTAGGTGTTTTGCTTTTCTTTTTTTTTTATTATTGACCTTCCCATCCCACTCTCAAGTTTTATGATATGCATTGGCCCTATGATGGGCAGAATGTTTGTCCTTAACTGTTCAGTGGGATGTGAGGTCAACAGTAGCTTGAAATAAGTTCACACACTTAGGCTTCTGCCATCACTAGAAGATAAATGTGCCCTGACTATGCTGCTAGTCCAAGAAAGGTTGAGGGATACCTAGAGAAGGCTTAACTCAAACCCAAGTCAGATGCAAACTCTCCTGAACTCAGATCATATCTGGAGAGTTGCCCCAGATAACCCACATGTACAGGAGAGAATACATGAATGTTGTAAGTCACCAATTATCAGGGTGATTCTGTGTATGTGTGTGTGTATTTTAGGACAGGGTCTACAGGGTCTACTGGGTCTCACTACATAGATCAGACTTGTAGTGATCTCCTGTGTTCAGCCTTCCAAGAGCTGGGATTACAGGTGTGCACCACCATGCTCAGTCTCAATCACCATCTCAGTGTGCCCTGGGAACGAGGCCAGCACAACGTGCTGGGGATCGAACCCTGGCCACTGTGCTCTGCCTAAGTAGGTGCTTTAGTCTGTGGAGTCACTGTCAGGTCGGCCCTTTAATGTTTTGTGGCATTATTATGGCAATAGCTGACAGATACAGCATTCTTCTGGAACCCAGTTTAGAGCACTGATCCTTAACCTAACACTCCATTAACTCAAAGGCATAGCATAAGAGTAAGAATGTTAGGTCTCTTTCAAGTTAGAGAGGTCAGTGGATTGCAAAGCCTGAGGTTGTAGCAGAAAGAAGGAAAAAACCTCAGGTAGGCAGTCTTGCTCAATTGTGCTATGACACTGCAAACAGAAAGAGCCAGGAATGTAGGGAATTCTAGTAGGAACAAATAGAGCTGGGTGGAGGCTGGCTTTATGCCCTGTGGCTGCTTCTCCATTTTTCCCATATGGCCTTCTACCAGGTAACCTAGACTTGAAATATGGTCTGACCTAAGGCTCTTGGCTATATCAGACTGGGGCAGCAGGGAAGTGCCACTATGACAGTGGAAATTATACCTTCCAAATGGACAGTGTGTAAAATGAGATTCAAATCTTGGCAAAAATATCCTGATTTGCATATTAGAAAAATCAAGGGAGAAGCTACTTTGTCTTCCTTCTGACTCTGTGAAAAGATGATTTTTAAGGAGGCTTTGGTGCAATCATGTATCTATTGCTTAAGTGAATTTCAAATGCTACTGTAAATTCCATTCATTATTTAAACAGCTTTAGTTCCCCTGAGAGCCTGAGCACTTTACAGGAAGGAAGGAGCTATCAAATCTAGGCAGGGCAGGGGAGGGGCTTTGGAAGAAGGGTCAGATCCTAGCAGACAGGGAGAGGAGGGTCTGCAGTGAGATTCTTGAGGTGTCTGTGGGGGTGGGGTGGGTTGGAAGCCTGTTGAATGAACGTGGGGTCACAAGGGATAAGGCTAGGAGAACGGTGAGAACCATGTAAGATTTTTCCTAACTTTCTTGATCCTGAGAATCATCTGACTCACTTGTTAAAAATAGATCTGCAGCCCCTCCTCTGCAGATGCTATTTTAGCAGATCTCAAGTGGGGTCTAAAGGTCTATATTTTAAAGAAGGACCCCAGATGATTTTTGACAATTAGGCACATGTGGAAAGTACTAATCTATCAAGCTGCCTTGCTTTATGGATGAAAAAACAAGTTCAAGGAGAGGTCTTGCCCCAGACCACAAAGCTCCAGCTAATACTAGAGCTAAATCCAGGACAAAAACTACTGAGATCTGAATTGCATGGTTTGGGACGGCCAATTTGCAGCTGTACTGGGACTGTCAGTGTCACCTGAAGGTTTGCTGGTCCCGCTCACCTGGCTTGTTTCTGTTTGTAAGAGTAGCCCAAGGTGGGCTTCCTAGAATCACATAGAAGCAGGTTCAAATTCTGCCTTTGCTTCTGACTCATCAGACAATCTTGAGTACATTGTTTAACTCAGAGTTAAGAGACAAGTATTTAATCAAATGATGTATCTATAGCCAATAGGTTCTCGATGAGTAATTATTGCTTATGTGAAATATCAGGCCTGATTCTAAGCACGAAATTGATGAGCATAAACTTATTTAAGTAACAAAACAGGCTAATAATCCTGTTACAAAATTAAGGAAAATGAAGAGGAAAATATTTCAGTGATTGGTGCAAAAGCATGCAAATAACAATGAAAGAGCAGAGGCAGAATGGAATTTGGCTTTATCTGTAGCTCCCTCCTTACCCTTGGGGGAAGGGCCTGGATCGTACTTTACTCAGTTTTACCCTGGTATATGTCCTTGCACGAACACAGACATCAGTGAGTGAATCAAACGGTAATTTAAAGGCAGTACAAGAAACGCAGCTCAGGTGTGGCTGAGGGTGAGCCGTCAGCGTGGAGCAACTGGAGGGAGAGCCTTTCAGAGGCTTGGGGAGAGAGGTCTCCCTGCAGGCACAGTGGTAGGTGCTCCAGGACCAACCCCTGGGAGTGAAATACTGATTTCAGGCTGGATAATTAGCATTCAAATGCGCAAGAGCCAGGAAGTTTCTGTACATTGTCGCCAGCAATAAAGAAAAATCCAGACTGCACTGGCTGCTTCGATTAGAAGTGATGTAACAAGCCTGCTTTGGCCTAGTTTTCTCAAAGCAGGCGGGTCCTCCGGCTCTTTCCACACCCTTTTCTGAATTGTCAAGTGACAGTTACCGCCATCTAGTGGTCTAAACGGCGCTGCACAGGCTTGGGTGAGAAAGGTTGATTCCGGACTGGGAGGAGCTGACTCTATTCCTCCCTGTCCACTCTCTGAGATAAGAGCCTCTGATGGTGATATGGAGTTTATTCTTTGCAAAGCAATAGGCTCAGATCTTTCTCTTCATTAGATCTCAACAACTGGTAGTCATGGGTCATTAATTTCATTTTATAGGTGAGACAACAAGGCCCTAAAGTGGAAGGATCTTGTTCCATAGGTGCATCACCACTACTGATAGAGCTAGGACTGGGATCCAGGTCTTCACAAAACTGATTTCTTGCCCAAAAGTGATGCAGAGAAGCCTCAGGCCCTTTAAGTCTCCTTGGAAGGCAATTTGTCTTGGAGGTCTTGGGCACCTCTCTGCACAGGAAGGTGGCTCCTTTTCAGCTCAGCGATGCTTGATATTTTCTGTGGAATGAAAATTTGTGGGTGGGATATCTGGGGTACTAATGCTTATAGCATGGCTCACAGGAAGCTGCCCCTCCAGCTCTAGACCCTGTCATAGAAGATTTAATGAAAACTTCTCTGCTGCAAGTCCCTTCATTGAAAGATGAAGAAACAAAGACTCAGAAAGCAATAGCCAAGCTGACGTCACACAGTGGCTAACTCTAGCCAAAGCCTTTTTTCCATCTTGTCTTTCTGTTGTAATGTACACAGGTATAACAGTCGGTTCCTGGAGGCTGCACTATTTTAGGAACATATGTGTTAAGAGTGAAAATCGTATTCTTAGTGTCTTACAAGTCACACCGCAAAGGATTTAGATGAAGATAGGAACTCCTGCACATTCATGTTTGCTTTAGTATCTGTGATATCAATAATTCTCCAACCTTTCAATAAAATTTTAGGCAGAATTCGAGTGTGTGGAAGACAGAAAAGCAATAAAAAGCAAGGGGGCAGGCATTGACTGTGCTCCTCAGGCAGGCCCCATGCTGCAAGCAAAGGAAGAGACAGATGGGAAACTGAAACACCGTACAAGACTAAAACAACCCCAGTCTTTCTAATATCCAGGATTGATGCAAAGATCAAATAGAAAGAATAGGAGAGTGGGTATAGAAAATATTTATTAAAGTAAAATGCTGGGGCTGGGGAGATAGCTCAGTGATCTAAGTGCCCACATGGCAAGCATAGGGGGCTGGGCTCTATTCCTAGTACCACATGCTGCACTGGCCCCCAGGACCCTGGGTGCACTGTGCCTGCCCCCAAATGGGGCATTATGGTGCATGCCTGTAATTCCAGCACTGAGACAGGAGGATCACTATAAGTCCGAGCTGTTGAGTGAGACCCCCATGCCAAATAATGAATGAAAAAAGACATTGTATTTATAAATTATTAATTTTCTTTTTACTTAAGGAAAAATTTATATGAAGCAGAAATGGATGACTCAAATATTCAGTTCCCTTTGGCCAACTATAATCAGCTCAAACCATTACCCAAAACAAGAAATAACCCTGGTGCTCATTTCTAGACAAGCTTCCTGGTCCCTAGGAAACACCTATCCTCATTGCTACCACGTTAGTTTAGTGATTTTGTGTCTGTTATGAAGCTTTATGTGAATGATACCACAGAGTAGGCACTCTTATGTATTTGGACTCTCTTGCTTCCCATTTGAAATGCATCATCGCCCTTTTTCCCCCTTTGCTCCTGAATAGTATTCCATTGCATAGACATACCACTGGTTGTTTTCTATTCTTCTGTTGAAAACATTCGAGTTATTTCCAGTATTTGGCTATTGTGATTAAGGTGGCAATGAGCTTTCTATTATATGTTTTTTTTTTTTTTTTGGTCTTTTTGAGACAGGGTCTTGCTATGCAGTTGAGGCTGGCCTTGAGCTCACTTTTGTAGCCCAGGCTGGTCTCGAATTCGCACTGATCCTCCTGCCTCAGCCTCCCAAGTGCTGGGATTACAGGCATGCGCCACCACACCCGGCTCTATTATATGTTTTAAGTAACATATGAACACATTTCTGTTGAAATGGGAGTGAAATGTTGGAGCATATGACAGATTCGTATGTGTTTAACTTTAGTAGAATCTGCTGAACAGATGTCCCAATGGCTGTACCATTTTACATTCTTAGAAACGACGTGCAAGAGGCTCATTTGGTCCTCAGAATCTACATTTTGCATTGTCAGTCTTTTGATCATAGCTATTCTGGTGGGCATGAAATGGCACCTCACTGTAGTTGCATTTGGTGTTGAGAATACTTTCATGGGTTTTAACCATATGAGCAGCTTTCTTAGTGAATATCTTTAAAAAAATTTCCCCTTTTTTAAAAAAAATTGGCTTATCATTTTATTGTTGATTTGTAGGACTTCTTTATATATTCTGTACAACTCATTTGTCAGATATATGTGTTGCAACAATTTCTCCATTTGAGATAGTCTTCTTCATTTTCTTAATGCTATACTTTTATAAGCAAGAATTCAAAGTCTAATTAGCCTGTTATTTTCATGTATGTGTAGTGTTCTTTTTATACCCTAAGAAATATTTATTTGAGATTGCAGATATTTGATCTTGTGTTTTATTCTTGCTGTATGACTTTTGCTTTTATGCCTAGGTAGGCCCATGATTTGTTTTCAATTAGTTATGCATATGGATTAAGGATGCAGATGCAGTTAAGATTCATTTATTTCCACATGGATAAGTGGTTATTCTGGCATTGTTTATTAGAAGCATTTTCTTTTGCCACTGAAATGACATATGACTTTGTAGAATTATTTTTTTTATTTTATGATACTGAGGTCACTCCTCAGTAACTTACTAACACTAGGAAAGTGCTTTGCTGTTGAACTGCATACATACAGAGAGCTCTTTTTTATTTTTTATTTTACGTCTTGATAAGTTGTCCAGGTTGGCCTTGAACTTGTGATCTTCTGCCTCAAGTCTCCTGAATAGCTGGGATTACAGACATGTACCATTATACCTAGTTAGAAGGTTTTTTCCTCTTAAATTGAAATGTTCAGAAAGGTGCCTCATTTCTCAGAGTACCCACCCACATTCTGCTTTGGAGTAACTAAGAAACTGTCTTATTTACTTTTCTTTTTGCTAAGCCAAAATGCCCTAAGTTAAAGGAGGAAAGGTTTCTTCAGCTCACAATCCATAGAAATTTCAGTCCACAGTCAGTTGCCTCCAAGGCAGGGTGGCATAGCAGAGGGGCATCAAATAGGAAAAATAGTTCATGGGGAGTGGGCAGAAGGCAGGGCAGCAGCAAGCACCTAACCTGCCTTTCATTTTTGCTCTATCCAGGCTGCCAGCTTATTGGGTAACACCACCCAGATCTACAGTGACGCCCTGGTTCACAAATGCTCCTGTTACAATTCAGTTTGCAACAGAAGCATTCAGCAAAATAGCATTTCCATTTGCAATTCTCCACAAACAACAAAAATGATGAGGGCCATCTTGCTCATATAAACACAAACACAACCATCTTTCCCAAATTGTAAAGCGAATTAAGTTCATAAACCGAGGTACCACTCTGTGCTAAGTCCAGTCAACATAGTAATTTAGTACCACATGTGCTTAATTCCAGTATTACACACTCTAGTTGAAGCCAGCTCTGAAAATCCCTTCCTATTAGCACATGAGCTTAGCATTCAGTTCATCAATATCTTCAAAAATTTTACCTAAGATTTTGATAAGAATTATGTCAAATCTATAGATCATGTTGGAAAGAACTAACAATGAGGCTGAATTTAGCAGTCCATGAACATGTTATATCTTTTCATTTATGTGGTCTTTTTCCTCTTCTTCTTCTTCTTCTTCTTCTTCTTCTTCTTCTTCTTCTTCTTCTTCTTCTTCTTCTTCTTCTTCTTCTTCTTCTTCTTCTTCTTCTTCTTCTTCTTCTTCTTCTTCTTCTTTTTGACATATTTGGTTGTTACAGGGTCTCACTATGCAGTTTGGACTCACAGTGATCCTCCTGTTTTTCAGCCTCTCCAGCAGTGGGATTACAAGCATATGCCACTATACTGGCCTTGACACTGGGTGGCACAGCCTGCCCTGGGGGTGGGGCTGGTGCAGTATGTGGTGCCAGGGATCAAACCATGGTCCTTGCGCTGGCCTAAGTGTGCTTAAGCTGGCGCTTTAGTCTGCTGAGCTATCTTGCTGGTCCCCCCTTTGATTTTGTTCATCAACATTTTGTATTTTTTTTTTTTCAGGATATAGATCTTTGATACATGTTTCAAATGTTGTAAATTGGATTGTTTTAAAATTTTGTTTTCCACATGAATATTGCTAATAAAAAGAAATATGATTGTTTTGTTGCATTGACATTGTATCTTGAAATCATGCTAACTTTTAGAAGGTTTCATAAATTCTTTGGTGTTCTCCATATAATTAAACATACATACATACAAATAAAATCTATATAATTTTTATTTTTTTCCTTGTTTTGTTGTAGCTGGTTAGGATTTTCTGAACAATGTTGAAAAGGTGTGGATATCCATGCTTTGTTACTTATTTATTGCACAAAGCATATATTTTTCATCCTTAAGGATGTTGTTAGCTGCAGATTAATAGGTATAATTTATCTGGTTGAAGAAGTTCCCTTTTCTTTATGGATTATTTTAAGTTTTAGCATTAGTGGATGTTAATTTGTCAAATGCCTTTTTGGATTAATTGATATAATTATGCATTTTTCCTTTTGAACATTTTAATATGGTGCACTATATTGATACGTAATTATTAAAGCAGTCATATATATGTAATCTATATATATTAATATGTATATATATGAATTTGGTTTCTATAATTTTCTTGAAAGACTTTTGCTTATATATTCATGAAGGAGGTGAGTCTGTAGTTTTCTATTCGTTATTAGAGTATTTTTTTGGTATCAGGGTAATACTGCCTTCATAAAAATGTGTGGGACATGTTTCTTTGACTGTAACTTTCTGAAAGAAATCACATAGAATTAGTGTTACTGCTTCTTTAATTATTTTGTAAGATTTTTCCATTGAAACCACAGGATCCAGAAACATTTTTGGAAGATTTTAAACTGCAGATTCCATAATAATGTTAAATAAATCAATATTGTTTAGTAGAAGATTATTTAGGTTATCTTCTTCATGTTGAGTGAATTTTGGTTGATTGTGAACTTGTAGAACGTGTTTGATTCCCTCTAGGTTTTTGAATTTATATAAATTGTTGTGTTAGGGATATGTCCTTATTTCCCTTATAGCCATATAATATGTGCTGATATTTTCTTTTTCACTTCTGATACTAACGGTTTTTATGTTCTTTGCTGTCAGTATTGCCCGACAAACTTCAGTTTTTCCCAAACATTAAAAAAGCAGGAAAATATTTGACTTGGTTAATTTTTATTAGCTTTTATTTCCTTGATTTTGCATCACTCTAATTGTTTTCTTTCTCTTAGTTGTTTTGGTTGAATTCTTTTTCTGCTTTCTTGTGGTGAAAGCTGGAGTACTGATAGGAGACCTTTATACTGATATAAGCATCTAACATTATAAAGTTTCCTTTCTGCTTTGCTTAGATGCATCCCAAGTATTTTATTATGCTCAGTCTTCATTCTAATTCAATTATAATATTTTCAATTTTTTCATAAGACTTCTACTTGGACTCATAAATTTTAGACGTGTGCAGTTTAATGTGCCACTGTGTGGAGATTTTCTTTTTGTCTTTCTCTTATTGATTTCCAGGTTAATCCTGTTGTAGTTTGGGAATTTGTTTGTATGGCTTTCATTATTTTTAATTAATTAAAGTTTGTTTATCAACTAGGATCATGGTCCATTTTAGAGAGTATTTATTTATTTATTTATTTTTCAATTTTTTTATTGTTTAAATTGAACAATGGTTATATTACATATTTTCATCATCAGATCAGTTTAGATTAATACATATAGGTATATAAGATGGATCAAACAATTAAACATTAACCTTTCTAAATCCACATTACTTTTTTTTCTTTTCCCCCTTCTTTTCTTTGAAAGTTGACATATTGCATGTTGTCCTCACAATCATTCTATAGAGTGCAGTGTGTGGGCATGACCCACCTCCCTATGGATGTTGCATAGAAAAAAGAAAGAAAGAAAAAAAAAAAAAAGGAAATAATATACTTATCTTTGGACTAAGAGGAAGCAGATACATACACAGTCAAAGGTTTTGCAATTACAGTGTGCCACCAGTGAAGCTTGTGGTGTTGGAGGCTATTGAATCTAAGCCTCCTAAAGCTCATCTCACCAATCTAGCTCTGCGTTCCATGCATCCTTAAAAAATTAAGGATTTTTTTTTCTTGCTGGGTGGTCAAGGGCAAGTCGAAGCAAGACCTGTATAACTAAACATTCTTTTTTTTTTTTTTGTATCTTCCAGGGTCGAATCCCCTCAGGATTAAATTTGAGACCATAGACAGTACTTTGTAGAACTGTTGTTAGTGTTAGCCTTCGGGACGAGTCACGGCCATTGCTTGGCCATTTTGCTTTCTGTGAAAGCCTGAGAGAATGTTTTTCTCTGGGTGACTCTCCTTAGATGCACCACAGTTCATTCATCCCTTTCCTCTGAGGACCCATAATCTCCTTGACCAGGAAATTTGGGACACCTCTGAGTTATAGGATATTGCAGCACAGGTTCTCTTATATCCTGGGTCTTTATTGACCTTGAAGGCCTAGGGCCAAAATATTGGCTATCCTTATAGCCCTTCTTTTTCTCCCATTGCCTGTCTGTTAACTTACATTCTCAACCCTCCAGCAGAAAAGCTTTGTGATACTATTGCTCAATAACATAGGTACTGGGCTTATCATCACTGGCTTTCTGAGTATCAAATATCTTTGATTTAGTTTGTCAATGATATTTTCTGACCATCATTGATATTCTAATAACTTTCCATACAATGTGATATAAGCAGTTACACAATTTTGACACAGATATTTGGAAATTCAAGGAAATACAAAATTGTAGCCTGTCAAGAATATGGTTTTTGGCCCAGTCTCTTATTTTCAAGTACTACTCTTGAGAGAATGACAGTAACTGAGTTTACACCAG
>PVJA010001808.1:0-17319 GCA_004027025.1 Myocastor coypus
TTTGGGACCATAGGCAGTACTTTGTAGAACTGTTGTTAGTGTCAGCCTTCGGGACGAGTCACGGCCATTGCTTGGCCATTTTGCGTTCTGTGAAAGCCTGAGAGAATGTTTTTCTCTGGGTGAGTCTCCTTAGACGCACTACAGTTCATTCATCCCTTTCCTCTGAGGTCCCATAATCTCCTTGACCAGGAAATTTTGGACACCTCTGAGTTATAGGATATTACAGCACAGGTTCTCTTATATCCTGGGTTATTATTGACCTTGAAGGGCTAGGGCCAAAATGTGGTATTTTTATACAATGGAATACTACTCATCCATAAAGAATGATAAGTTTAAAGACTTCATATATAAATGGATGTATATTGAACATATACTCATTAGTGAAATAAACCAGATCTATATGTGTAAATATCGTATAGTCTCCCTAATATAAGAACTTTAAAGAAGAAAACAAGAACTTAAGGGCATAACATAGCTGAATGTGTTATGGATTAAAGAAAGAATTGACTGGAAGCAGATAAAGCAGGAAACATATCAATAGCAAAACCATACACTTCCCATTTTACTTTGACTTTATGTTACTTCTTACTTGTTGTACATGGTTTCAAGGTAAATCCTGAGGAGATTTGACTGACTTTGTCAGATACAAAAGTTGCATGTTTTGTTATATGTATCTTGTTTTATCTTGGTCTTAACCATCCAGCAGAAAAGTTTAACCACGTGGTATAAAAAGGAAAGACATATTAATATGCTGAGGTGTGAAAAGCTCAAGTCAACACCTTCCAAGAGTGCCAGTTCTGCTGATAACTCACTACTATTATGGGATATGAGACTATGTATACAATTACTTTCTCTTAGGTCAATGAGAAGAAACATTTGCACCAACAGTGTTTAGAAAAGTGATCAGGTCTGCATCTTGTACTCTGAACAACTATTATGAGGATGGCAATATGTATTGCATTAATTATTGTGGCTGTCCTGCTAACATGTTTTGAAACTGTCTCATTGTTATTTCTTATTAAAAGTAATAAAATTTTAAAAAAGAAAAAGAAAAAGTCAACACATTTCTATTAAGAATTTTTCCAACTCAAGCTGGAGAGATAGCTCCGTGGCTCAAGTACCTGCCTGACAAGTGCAAGGTAGTGAGTTCAAACCCCAGTTTTGAAAAAAAGTTCCAAGTCAATTGCCACTCCACTTATAAGTTGTCATTACTGATTAGATGCCCAAAGCTGAACTCAGATCACAAAGATGCTGGGATCTACTTGACGCAGTAACTGCATCGCTGCCTTATGTTTTGAACTTAGGTAATTTATTGTATCTCATTTTCTTTGTTATCTGAAAATTTAAAGATAACCTAGTATCAACTATATAGACTAGTGCTTGTAATTCAGAAAGTATAGCTACAAAGTAATCAACATATGCTATTAATATCATAGCACTTCTCTCTCCACAGAGTAGCACATTACTATTCCATTCCTTAGAAACACCTTTGCTTCTGGTATAGCCTTCCATGTAAAAATTGCTGTGACATATGGTTTTTAAATATTCAAGACATAATTCATCATTAATTACACATTTTTCACAAGTTTTCTTTTTCAACACTTATTTCTATTATATAATGTGATATTTACAGATCATTTTCTCCTAAATTATGACCTCACTTGTTGAAGTCTAGAGTTCAAGTTTAGTGTTTCTAAGTTACAATTCTACATGAAGTCACACAGTAAAATTAACTACTTTTTTATTTCACTCATAGCTTTAATACTGGATGGTCTTTATTGATAAATTATCATTTTATGTAATATTTTCCTGTTAAAACATCAGCTAAAATAGTTGTCCAAAAGTATTTAAACATATCAACAAAACAACAAACAGACTGCACTCACATAGGTGCAACAAATTAGGTACAGCCTCATTCTAACACTGATACATCCTCTACGGAGAGGCCCACACTCACACTCTCTTCCACTAGGCCACTTTCTTCTTGATTCTTTCCAGCTTCTATTCAAAGATCTTATGACAGCACTGCTTCCACACAGCAAGGAAGTAGCTAAGGGAAAGAATGCCAATAACTCATCATAACTAATTTCTTATACTTTATAGTTGTTCCAGATATGAATCATATGAGAAGAAAGTGGACTCAATGTATTGAATGAAAATGTTGAAAATCACTTACTAAACAACGGAATTACTAGAACGATAAGTAGCCTAAAACCCTTAGGGAAATCTGAGAAATTAAACTGGTAAATTGCCTAAAATGTAGTAGCATTTTCCAGAAAACCTGCTATAGCAACCCAGTCAGTGACACAGTAGTAGTCTGTTAGGATACTGCTTTTGTCACTGCTTCCACTGTTATCTTTAGTTACTACTAGAGTGTGTTGCAGTTGACACTATCACTGCATCTGCTGGTGTTGATGCAGGAAGAAAAAACTGAACTGGGCTGGATGCCCTCCAATAGGGAACCTCCAAATGGTACAAGGAAAACCGATCCTCAACCTGAAAACTACCTGGGACGAGTTTGTGTTTTCTAAAACCAAGAATGAATTTTAGGAACAAACAGAGGTAATAAACAGAATATATTTATTAAGGGAAAGAAAGCTTCTGCCCAAGAGAGGGCCAGGAGGGGCTTCCAAGTGGGTGTCCCCTGGAAGCTATCTCTTCCAGGGACTTTTGTAGGAGACATAGGAACTAGCTTAGGTGAGTATGAGGTGGGACAAAGACTATGGCCAAACAATGAGATTACAAGCACCATTGCTCAGGTAAAATTCAGTACCATTGGGATCCAATGGGAAGGCAAGTCACATAGCAAGAGGGCAAGAATACCATATATTGAGCTTGGGCTCTTGACTCTTTCCAGGGTCTTTTAAGGTGATTGATACTTATTTAGCATTTAAAGCACTGATGCCCACCCTTAAAGAAGTATGGGTCTGCTTCTGTTTACTATTGTCTTGAGATCTGGCCCCTAGCAGAGGAGTGTCTATCTCTAGTTGGCAAGTCACCTTGTCTTCCATGTTGTCCTTGAGGGCCTGGCCCTGTCTGACTTCCTGTAATATTTCTGTCTAGTTTAGTTGCCTACAACAGTGTCATCTCTTATGTTTTTGGACACTGCTTTTCTAATTGAGTTTTCACCTCATCTTGTTATCCAAGATCTAAGTCCAGGTTATACACCTGACTAGCTAAGCCTGAGTGGTACAGCTAAAACGTCACTCTTTAGAGGAATGAAGGGAATCATCTGTTCCTCTTAAAGTCCTAAATGGTAGCCATAATATTTTATCCTTCTTACAAATAAGAAGAATGTTCTTGTTCTGAGTAGCCTCACAACAACACGTGTCACTGACACTGACCTGATTTAGAATGAACCTCTGTGCTTTCTTCTATTGCAGATTCTATTCAGAATATAAAGCAGCACATAGTTCCTCTAAGTGACTTGTGCTGCCTAAACTTCCATTATTTCTCCACTAGAGCCCCCAAAATGGTTTCTCCAGTTTTCTTTTGTGCACAGTTTCACTATGCACCTCGGACTTGTAGAGATCCTTCTGTGTTCAACCTCCCCAACACTGGGATTATAGTTGTGCACCACCATGCTTGGTTTCCATGGCTAGTTTAGCACACCCAGGAGTGGGGATGGTGCAACATGTGGTTCCAGGCATCACATCAGGTCCCTGTACTTGCTTAAGCAAGTGGTTAGTCCACTGAGCTATCTCGCTGCACCTTCTCCAGTTTTCAAACGTGACTAAAATACACAGAATCAAATTAAGTGTGTTCATGGTTAGAACTGTAAGTCCATTTTCTGAAGATTTAGTAAGAGAATGGCACTGTATTTTGTTTCCAAAGTCTTTATAACACCAAACACACAAATGTTAAGGAGAAAAACGAATAGGAAGAGGGGAGAGTGAAGGGATATATATGACGCTAGAGATGAAATGTGGAAGGAGCAAACTCACTCAGAGGGACACAGGATGAAGGCTGACTGTCAGGTGGCGGCATGTAGTGCCTGGCTTCCTGTTGAGAAAAGAGCACGAGTCTCAAACCACAGGACACACTAAGTCCTTCTCTGTGACCCAGAAGCCACAAAAGACAAATCACCCCCACAAAAATTGTGCTTACATATGTTGCAATCAATGCCGGTCAAAGGTGAATCTTATTTCCTTTCTGGAGCTCTCTAAATCATCAGTGCAGTGAAATGAGAGAGCACTGGCTCCAGAGGCAGCCTAGTTAAATTCAGGTCCAAGTGGTTCATTAAATGCTGCTGGAGCCTTTGAATAAATCATTACTTAAGCTCTTAAAGACCCCTATAAACTGTGGGTAATAGTAGTATGTACCTTGTGGGGTTATTTTCCTAAATGAATTGGTACATCTGAACTTCCACGCTAGGTAATATACTTTAACAAACGCTTGCTATTCTTCTTATTATTGCTAGGTGGAAGGACATGTCTGTCCCAGGGATTTAGCTGAAGTGGTCTAACATTTAATGGATGTTGGTCTTTAATAATAGTGAATAAACCACAATTTATAAGTAAAACATTTTCTTACAAAGGATGTTGTAAGTAGCAATGGATAATTAGAGAACAAAAAACACTCTTTTGAAATACAGTTGAAGTATTACCTCATGTCATGGAGTAAATTTATGAGAATTTCAATCAGGATGACGTACAAGCCAAGGCTTTGAGGATATTAAAAATTACCCCTAATAGGCACAAAGTGATTAAAGGTATACTAAATTGAAACATGTTAATATGTAGGAGTCCCTCTGTTATTGGAATCAAGAGAAAATTAAAGGGTTTTGGGGCTCAAATGTTTTTGATATGTGGACTGTGAGTTTAACCAACCAACTTCTAAGGGTTTATACATCACTATACTGTGTGCAGACAGTGATATTTAAATCCAAGCAATGCTGCTTTTACTACCCAGATGAATTTCTTCCTGCAATAGAGAGTAATCTGGTCACTGAAGCTCTGGTATGCACACTGGGACCTCAGTAGTTTCAACTGCCATCCACATTTTGCCTGTAGAAATGGACACTTTGTAAGACAAGGGACGAACATAGTTGAGCTGAGTCTGACCCTCCAAGGCTACGCTGTCAGCCATCAGTTCCTCATCCATCAGCACAATGCCAACACCTTGTGTTCACTGAGCTGGCATCACCTTTAGACCCTTACTTGACTTACGTTGATCTCTTGTAGATGAGGAGAGTCGAAGAAAATTTTTTCTCAAATGCTTCTAATTTGGTATTTAGTTATTGTGCAAAGGAGAATCACAAAGTTGACACCTTACAAATCATGCTGCTCTTTTTGGAAGCTCAAATTCAAGCCTAGAAATATCACATAGAAGAAAGCTGCCTTAAGAAGAAAGCAATAAATTCACGAGATTCTCTCATGACTGGGATGACTTACTAAAATGCCATTATATTTCGGATGATTTTTTTTTTATGTGTCAGTTATAAGTATTTGCTATTTTAGAGGCTTGGGTATGTATATAGGAAGATTTGTTTGTTTCTTTTTCTGTGAGGGGCAGGAAATACAGATATACCCTGTTTAAAGTATATATAAAATGGAGAGATAATTCAGTGATCTAAATGCCCCCTGGCAAGCACAAAGACCCAGGTTCAATCTGCAGTACCACATGCTGTGCCCACCAAAACCAAGAGTGGTAGCACACAACTGTGATCCTAGTGCTGGGGTATCTAAGACAGGAGGATCAGCAGGAGTCTGAGTTGCATAGTGAAGCTCTGTAAAAAAAAATATAATAATAAAATAAAATTAAAAAAAAATATATATATATGAAAATAACTTCCTTATATATATCATATAAAGATATCTATCTATCTATCTATCTATCTATCTATCTATCTATCTATCTATCTATCTAGAATTCCCAAATAGTACAGGAAGCTATTTTTGTATGATGGAGAGCAATACTCATGTGTTTTCATTTTTCTGCAATATTTTGATGCATTGAAAATTTCATCTAGCAAAAAGCATTCATAATTCTGACAAGAAATAGATATAACTTAACCTCATGGAATGTTTTTTGGCAAAAAATATCAAGAAATGACATGCCACCATTTTCATCCTTTTGATTTTACTAATCCTCTAATTTAGAAATTAATTCGGTTTTACTGAGAGCTGATTTCACACGGTGGCTGTGCTTGGCAGTGTGTTGGTCCTAGTACCTTCATTCAGCTCTTATCTATCCTGATGACCAGGTGTGGAATTGTGCGATCTGAGTGTGATCACCAGCGTTGGAAGAGGCAATAGTTTCTCGTAAGTACTGTCTTAGCTGGACTTTCTGAATAAACAATGTCTTATTTTTGGTGATAATAAATGTTGTCTGCTAGATTGATGACCATCACAGGATAGATATGTGCTTCCCAAAGCAAATTTAAATCATGTAGTTATTTGATATTATTATGACTTTTGAAAAGATGTCTTTACTTGCTTTTTAGAGACATCAGTGAATACTCTATGGTGACATTAGAGTGACTTTGTATATGTACTTAGCTTTCTTCGCCTTTTATTCCAAATATTGTATAGTCAAAAACAACACATCATTTACAAACCATGGTCTTTTTGTGAATACGTTTCTGTGGGGCCTCAAGCTAAACTTCCATACCTGTAAAATGTTGGTGTTGTATAAGATTTAGGCCAATAAATTTTTATTTCTATTATCCATTTATTTCCATTATTTTTAGGTAGAATTTTTGTATATTAAATTTTTATTTATAAAATGAATCAGATTTCTAAAACTTGAGTCATTTTATTTTAAAATAAAAGACTAGTAATTCTTATTATTACAGTATGCTTTGGTATATATGTACCTTTTAATTCTCAAATTTGCCTTATAAAATTTCCTGCAATATGCATTACCTACATTTGTAGCAGTTGTCTGGTTATGAAATACGCCTAGCTCATAAGGTCTAAAAAAAAATCCTACAATTTTCCACACAGATACCATTTTCTTTTTTAACTAAAATAAAATATTCAAATAAAGTAACTACTCAATAAGAATCTAGTGAGTGTTTAAATTCATGACTTGACTTGAATTGACTGAGTTTTACTTATAATAAATTGAACGAATTTTGCTTTTCTGTATGCATTTTATTTCTCTTAAACCTCATTTATTTTTTTGTATTATGGCTGTCTCAGCCCGCCCTGGGGTGGGGGTGCACAGCATGTGGTGCCAGAGATCCAGTAGAGGTCGCAGTGCTTGCCTTAAGTTTCCTCCGCAGGCGCTTTAGACCACTGAGTCATCTCGCTGGCCCTGCATGCATTTTATTGGTAAAAATAAGGCAAATAAACCTGAGCCTTTTTCTAGCTTTATTTTTTGCCAGTGTATGTTTTCAGTAATAGTGGTCACAGTCCTCGTGTAGAGTGGGTCCCTAGAAACAACGCCTCTCACTTCTTTGCCCACCATGCTCATGCCTCCATAACCCTCTCCTCTGTCTTTTGATGTTCTTCCTGCTGGAGAAAGGGTTTGGCTCACATCACCTCGTGATCAGTCTAGCCAGCCTTAAATCTGATTATGTGCACTCAATTCTCTTAAATGCACAATAAACTTCACCATTTAAACACTCTACTTTATTGTAAATATTAGGACCTCATCCCACATTTTCAAAAGTATGAATAAGAATATCCTGAACAGACCTACTTTATTTAAATTTGTTCAATTTGTTCCTTTATCATGCAGGACTTAGGTCACTATATATGTGTGTGTGTGTGTGTGTGTGTGTGTATATATATATATATATATATATATATATATATATTTCCTATTATTTTCATTAAACAAACAAATCTTTATAAACATTTCTCCTTAAATTCTTTTCATAATATACTATATCTGTAAAATAGAGGAAAATGACAGAAGAAAGCACAAACTTGACAGACAGAGTAGGCGGAAACTACAAACATAACTAATGCCTTCCTTCTTGTTAACGAATAGGCTTATACACTAACAAACGTTTGTACATTTATATTAGAATTTGAACTTCACATCACCATGTATAGGCTATCTCTTCTGACTACTTAATTAAAGATTTTTATTAATTTTTATCTGTACCAACCTTTAAAGGAATATATTCTATACTAGGCTGCATAATATGGCTGAGAGGGCTTTTAAAAATCTAAACAAAAAGAAGAAAGAAAGATGCTTAAAATTTTTTATCTTAATTAATTTTTATGCTAATTTCTGGCAATATGAGCAACTACTTTGAAAACAAAAATGTGCAATATAAAAACCAGTGTTGAATTGTTATCATCTTGGCTATTTTTTTTTAGAAAAATTCTGTACCATTTCTAAGGTTTTATCTATTAACTTTTATTCTCCTTAAAATAAAAAGTGCTTGTTATATGTATTGAAGTTCACTTTTTGAGATGGAGTGTTCTCAGGCACACACCTCCTGTCTTTTTTGTTAAAGGAAAAAATAAAGTATTCAGAAATCAAAATGAGAAATGCAGAGGAAACATATCGCTGAACTGCTCTCCCTCTTGTCATGCACAGGTTAGGCAACTGCATTATTGTGAAAAGAATTTTTAGATTTTTCACATATACCTGGTAACTCCTGGGAAGTAATTGAAATATATCATCTTTCATCTAGTGCTTAAAAGGCTGCTGCTGGTAAGTTTAATAAACTCCTGCTTATTCAAGCAATGTTCTTATCAAACTTCAAAGTACCACATCTAAGGCTTGAAAATCTGTATGAATTTCAAAACCTAAGGAAAGTTTCATAGCACACTTGTCAGTTATTTGGTTTTAATTCCTTTCAGCAAAAGGCGCTGGGAGCAGCATGGATGGCTCTATAAAGCACTAGCCATACACAGAAAAGTAACATGAAGAAGAATGTAAAGAAGACAAATGAGATCAGGAGTAGCAAGTGTACTAAATACCTTAGAAGTGCTAAGTATAACAAATGTTATGTGCCAAAATAGTACCATTATCATCATCATCATCATTATTATATTATTATCATCATCATTATTATTACGGTCAGCTCAGCCTGCCCTGGGGGGGTGGGGCTGGCAAAGCATGTGGTGCTGGGGATTGAACCGTGGTCCCTGCAGTGGCCTAAGCTTGCCTAAGCAGGTCCTTTAGACCACTGAACTATCTTGCCAGCCCCATCACTTCTTAGTTCTTAATTCAAACCAAGGACTTTGAATAACTTACTTAAAAATGATCTAAAAAATTATTGTCCCCAGTGTAAAGATTAGGCCATTGACTCACTGTGGTTAAGTAACTTGTCCAGGATCACAGAGGTAATAGGTGGAAAAGTTAAGATTCGACTCTGGATTAAAAAAATTCTCTGTTGGTTCTCCTGCCATGCTCTGCTCAGCACAGGGAGCAGGTATCAAGCAGAATACTTGGAACAAGATGTATGTTGAAACTGTTAGATCGAGGCTGTAGTCTTCATATTTATTTAGATTGGGGTATAAAATGGGATCAGTAGAATTCTTGGAACTGCAATAAAATAGAGGGAAAAGATATAAATCTTGCTAAAGTCTTTAGACCGGCTTTAGAGTGTCACATAGCTGGGAAAATCAAGCAGGTCTCCTGTAAGTCAATAGTAAATGATTTTTGTTTTTAAGTACTTGCAACTTAGCTGGACTAAATATCAATAAATCTTTTTTTTTAATTTATGATTTAAGGGAGGAATTACAGGGTGTTCAAGGTCTTACTACTAGATCAGATTCGTAGTGATCTTCCCGTGTTAGGTCTCCCAAGAGCTGGATTACAGGGGCACGCCACCAAGCCCAGTCTCAACTGCAGTCTCAGCGCACCCTGGGTTCAGAGGCTAGCACAGTGGGCCTGGGGATCGAACCCGCGGCCCCCGTGCCTGCTTACAGGTGCTTTATCAATAAATCTTTACGTGGATCTTAAAGGCTACGACTTAACTAAAATATGAGCAGAGTGACCTTTTTGTTGTTATGGAAAATTTTAAGGTTGAGTAATACACTAACAAGTCAGGCTACGGAAAAGGCAGCTCAGAGTCCTGCACCTGCGTTTCTCTCACCCTACTTTCCCCTTCTCTGTTTCACTGCAGGATACCATCTCTCTAAGCCTGTGTGCTTTTAGAAGTACCACGTTTTGCAGTAATGCCACCAAGAAGAATAGGCATTTCATTGAATTTAGACTGAGTGTTTGGAGAACATTTAAAAAGATACTCCAAAAGCAAGGTAAATTTTTAGGGAGGGCAGAAGCAGTCCCCTCTTCACAGGGCATCTCCTCTCACTTTCAGCATCTCCTAACACACTCACAGACCAGCTTCTCTGCTAAAAGGGACTGCAGATTAATGGAAGGAGTGGTTGGGCCAGTCAAAGTGACCTGTGCGTGGTGTGTATGAAACAACACTTGAAAGAAAAATAAGGTCTAAGGTCTAAGAATATTATTATGGGGAGAAGCTGAACCTTTTATTTGCAATTCAAGAGCCTCTAGAGATCCACATACAGATTTATGTTTTTTGATGACCAAGGTGAAAAAAAAGAAGACTGCAGTAGTACCTTCTGCACACCAGGGGGCGAACTAAATTAATTCACTCCACCGCCGTGGAATGTCTAAAATCTGTAAGGCAGTCTTTCCATTCTTTCTTTGTTCTCTTCCTCACTACCTTGACCTTTGGACTATTTAAAAAAAAAAAAAATTTATCCTACTCTTTCCTTATATTATTATTCAGGAGCCCGAAACTTGAAGCTAGCTGAGAGATTCTACTTTAAGTAGCATTTATAGGACAACTGAGAACCATTTTAAGATTGGAATAAAATCTTTCAAACTTTTAATTCATTGTTTCTAAGCCTAACCTCTTTGTGCTACGAAGCTTGACATTTCTGTACAGTGCCGCAAATTGGGAGGAACACGACCTAGTTTTCTGAGACTTTCTTCAGATTGTTTTCTTCTACTTTTAGATCTTATAAAGAACAAGTCAAGGGAGCTGGGAGATAGCTCCATGGCACAAGTGCCTGCCTGGCAAAAACAAAAACAAAACAAAAAAAAAATGTCAATTAAAATCAGATTAAAAATCAAAGAGCACATCAAAAAAAAAAAAATCATGGAATACAACACAGTGGTTTAACCAAAAATAGCAATTAGCAAAAATATTTTCCTCTTAGTTATTTAAAAAACACAGAAAATCTGAAGCTACTATAACACACTTGTTGGTGTAGAAAAGGTCCCACTGAGCCAGTGGTGGTGGTGCACCGCTGTAGTTTCAGCATTCTGGTAGACAACAGTCAGAGGATTACAAATTGAAACTCAGGGTTAGGGAGAAAGCTCTGTAGAATAAGTGCTTGTCTGGTAAGCACAAGGGTCCTAAATTCAATCCCTGTTACTGCAATAAGTAAGTAAGTAAGTAAGTAAGTAAATAAAATAAATAAATTCAAGCCCAGTTTGGGTAATTTAGTGACTTAACAATACCTTTTCTCAAAACAGGAATTTTGGATAGGGATTTAGCTGAGTGGAAGGGTCCAGCAAGCAATCTATTCAGAGGACGATAGATATAGATGATAGATGGATAGATAGATAGATAGATAGATAGATAGACAGACAGACAGACAGACAGATCTAGTGCCAGGCATATAGTTCAGTAGCACAGCATCTGCCTAGCAAACACAAGTTCCTGAGATTGATCCCCAGTACAAAAAAGAAATAAGAAAGTTATCTACCTAGATAGATAACATGTGCAATATTTTTAGAACCTATAATAAATTCAAATTGAGCATAAAACTTTTCTTTATTCTTTCTTGACATACGATGTTAGAGTTTGAATGTGTACTGCATTGATATTCTGGAGAAAAGACTTGTCAGTTTGTTTCTGACACTTGAATTGGCAGGAGATAGGCTGTGTCATCGTAACAGGCCCTGTCTTCCTGTGGCTTGTCAAGCACGGCCTTCATAAGGCGCATATTTCCTGCAGGTTGGGCAACATAATGAAGAACAGCAACTTTGGAGTTTCTGAGGTGTGTCATAAATCATATCCCATTTGCACTCTAAAAATATCCCTGCTGGTAATCACCTCCGGATTTGGGGGTCAAGTGGAGTACTCGCTTCCTATTAAATTCAATACCGACTACAAAGTAGTGCTTAGTGACTGTGTTGTGGTTTATTTCTCAAGAGACTCTAGTAATTACTAGTGAAAAACTCCTGAATTGCTCTCATGGTGGAAGGTTTTGAAAGGAAATATAGCAATGGACAACGTTGCTTAGCAACATAGTTTCATAAGGAAAGAAATAATTGTAGAACCTCTCAGAAAGTCATCCCGTAGCATATGTCATAGCTGCACTCCCTTATTGCAAGGTTGAAAGAATCCACAAAAATTTATAAATACTTTTTACCTTACTATCAGTGATAAACTAGTAATATAACTTCCAATGTATATTTATTCTTCTGAGAATTTACATATTATTAAGCACCTATGGTAATCAACATACCAAGTATACATCGTGTAATGTAAAACTCTACCCATCAGAAGATGATCTACTATTTGATTTTGTTTCATTTTTACTGTTAACATTTATATTTATTCAGCAGATTTATGGTTAGGATGTCTCAGCACAGAATAATATCATTGCCAGAATTTACAAGGACATCTTCTAATATTTTCCTTCCATTTTCCAACTCATTATATAAACAGGACTTAGATTTTTTTCTAGTAAAATTTAGAATGGAGGTTTCTTGTGGAGCAGAGCATTTCTGGAGAAACTTCTGTTTTCTTTCTTTAAAGCAATGTATTGATACATTTTAGATATACATAATGATCACATTCATGAGAGGGAGTTTGTACGTGCACATGATATACCTTGATTCTTTTTCCTACAGTCCTCTACCATCCTTTTAACCAGTTCTCCCATCTTTATTTTGAAACACTTTGTCTCTCTTTTCTTCCTTCTGTTTTCTTTTTTCCCTTCCCTTCTTTCTTTTCCCCCTTTCCCGTCCTTTGCTCGTCTTCTGGTGTGAATGTCATTTTTGTTTCCAAACATCTATTTTGGCCCTTTTTTTTTTTTTTCTTTTTTGCACACCAGAGAAACTGATATTTCAACTTGTGTGTCAAATTTATTTTTTAAGTTATGATCATGATCTTTTTAATTTAATTTTTTTTTATTTTTTACTCCCTTCCTTTCCTCTCTCCTCTTCCTAGTTCCCCTTTCTTTTGAATAATTTCTTCCTCTTTCACAATGTCTTTTATTCACTTGAGTCCTTATTTACACATCTGGGATCTAAAGCCAAAAAAATGATGTGATCTTTACACATTTGTGTCTGATTTACTTCTGTTGAGTATGGTTTCCAGATGCATTCATTCACATAGAAATTACTTCTTCATCCTTCTTTATGGCTGAGGAGTAATTCATTGCGTAAAAACACATTTTTAAAAAGTGTTCCTCAATTGGTGGTCATTTGTGTTGCTTTCAATATTTATCTATTATAAGGTATGCTGCTATAAACATGAGTTTGCATACATCACTTTGATATGAAGTTTTTAATTCTGGGAAGATACCCAGAAGGGGTATATACATTAAGTGAGACCTCTAATCCTGTTTTTAGAGGAATCTCCAAATTGACTTCCATAATGATTATACCAATCTACACTGTCACTAACATTGAATAAGTGTTCCTTTTCACTATGGTCTTCCAGTATTTGTTTCTGATTTCTTGATAATAATAATTTTTGTGGGGTGAAATGCAGTCACAGTGTTGTCTTAAATTGCATCTCTCAAATGACCAGTGATTTTGAATGTTTTTTCACATACTTATTTGCCATTTGTATTTCTTCCTCTAAAAATGTATTCATCTCACATTCCCATTCATCAATAGTATCTTTAAGCTGGGGAGAGGGATTCTGTTTATTTCAATTTTTTTTGTATATTCTGGCTTTTATTACATTGAGATTAAAATCTTCTTCAAATTTTCCATAGGGTTTTATCATGAATGTGTACTGAACTTTGTCAATTTTTCTTTATCCATTTATATGACTATATAATTTTGGGGGTGCTCTATTGATGCAGAATATTATATTTATTGATATTTATATATTAAAACATGCTTGTATTTATGAGATCAATTTTACTTGGTCCTGATGCATAGTCTTAATTATTTGATTCATTCTTCTTTGTGGGGACTCAGCCTCTCAGTCGTCCCCTGAAGGAAATGGGGAGAGAGAGTCAGAAAATAAAGGCAAGAGATAAGGGCTGGGGCCAGCTGAAGGTCTGTGTGCCTGATGAGCAAAGGGCCTGAAGAACATCAGGAGAGGTGCTTATGCTCTTGCGTAGTTAGTATAATGAGATACAGTTTGCCTAGTGACTAATGACTGAAATTGTCCAGGCAGGATGCTTTTCTCAAGAATGAGGTAGCTTAATTAATTTAGGAACTGTGACCTTGTCCTGCCCTCTCACATATAACCAATTTCCAGCTTTACCTACTCCCACTACTGCTTGCCAGTATCTTATGGAGAATTTTTTTTTCTTTTGTGGTCAATATTTTGCAAGGGAGCAGCTTTAATAGGTGACACATTATTTATAGTATTATTTTATAATATACATGAGAAGAGTCAAAGAGATCTGTCCATGCATTGTAGATCCAAAGAATCCAGCTGAGAGCCTTTATTCCATGATGATACCCTAAATTAGTCTAGTGGAAGACTGAGAGCCCATGGAAATGTCCTCCACAAGTCTAGCTAGAGGCCTACAGCCCAGGACAATATCTCCTGCAAGTCTGTATCAAGAAGTCTGCCCCGGGAAGGCGCAAAGGTCAGTGGTGGAAGATAGAATCAGTATCAGTGGGGTGAAGAATCTGTGTAGCAGGCTGAGCGTTCTGGAGCCAGGAATGCAAGCTCAAGGTAAGACCAGAGTTTCCCAAAAGAGAACGAGTAGCCATCCTCGGAGACATCAAGGACCAGAGCTCCACAAATGATGATAATATTTAAGTTTCTATCTGGAAATCCAGCACAACAAGCTTCCTCAGGAGAATCAACAGCAGGCCATCCTCCCCTCTGGTTCTTCTTTTATACTCTTAGTAATAATAATGCTCAGGTGGGTCCTCCACACCGAGAACTAGGATGATTCAACTCAGCTGGTTGTTACAAGTTTATCATTAGTTAATCCACCACAATGGACCTCTTGTCCACTTGACAACCAGGTATATTTCCTTAAACCATAGACTCCAGTGATAGATTTATGAAAAATTAACGTGGCTTGATTTATCTAGGTTTATATTAATATACCAATTACCTATATGCAATTATAAACCCACTTATTTCCACACCAAAATCAAATGTTCAGATGATTCTCAAAACTCAAGGTAAAAAGCAAGATACTTTGACTAAATAACATGATTAGAAACATATATATAAAATCTGCATTAAAATAATGTTAAGAGAATTATTACAACCCAATGCTTGTTTCCCATTAAATTTTAATAACATGGGATGACAAAAGTAACAATTATCCAAGGGATCCCAGCATTTCAAATATATTTTTCCCTTCTGGAAAAAGGCCACGGATTTTTCCATTGTCCTTTTCCTTCTCATCAGCCATATCCTCCTCTGATTAATACTTACAATCCACAGCTCCACTGGAGCGTTCCAAGGAACCAAATGTTTCAAATCACCTTGCTGATTCCCTGTTCTTAATTTTCAACATAAATCTGACCAAAAGCCCTCAACAGTAATCATGCTTCCACACCAATATTAGATTGCATTAAAGGTTTCTGGCACCCAAACATTATGTCTAAACACAAGCAAATGCAGACTAACTTCCTTGCCACAGCACAACATACGGTGCCTAGAATGCAGCCGCTAATGCAGTCCTTCTCATTGGAGGCCTCCTGAGCCTCATTCTAACTGGCAGAATTTCCATCAGTACTCTGATTTTCCAGGCTCTGACTATAGAGCTTACAACATATGTGGGCTACATTTGGCTATTCTTTCAAAACCTTTCCAAGTTAATTCCTAAGGTTCTTAAACCACATGGACAAGCAATGTCACAATCATGATTCACTTGTATCAAATTCTGTCTTGGTTACTTTTCTGACATTGCTGAGGCAAATATATTCCACCCCAAATTAAGTGAATAAAGGTTTATTTAGTTTACAGCTTGGAGAGATTTCAGTCCATAACCAGTTGACTCCAAGCTCTAAGGCAGGGGGGCACACGACAGAGGGCAACAGTTCTTGGAAGTGGGAAAATGGCAGAAACAATGAGAGAGAGAGAGGTGGGAGGAAGAGACAGAGACAGAGATAGAGACAGAGACAGAGAGAGAGCTGTTTCTGTCCTTTGTGTTGTATGCAGGGTACCAGTCATAGGGTGGAAGTAACTCTTCCATTCGTTGCCCTAATGTTTGACTTCCAGTCAATTATAAACTTATTCACCCATCTCTGAAAAAAGACTGTATGAGACTTTAGAGAAATATGTTAACACAAGCCATAAGTGTCTGTGTTTATTGGGGGGAATACCTATATTTCTCTTTTTGGTTTGAGATCTGCTCTGGTTTTGGTGTCAGGGAGATACTTCCAGGAATGATTTTGGGAGTTTTTTTTTTTCTTTAAATTTTGTTAAAGAGTTTTATCAGTAGTGGCATTATACCTTTTTCTGAATTTCTTCTAAAATTTGAGAGAATCCATCAGAATCTCATTATTTCTTTGTTATTGAGTTTTAATTGCACATTCAATTTCATGTATAGATATTGGGTCATTTATTTTTTGTGTTTGAGACTGTTTTTATTAAATATACAAAAGCAAAATAAGCAAGCTCTAAGGAGTAAGGTAGGCTACTTCAAGGTATTTTCTTTGGACAGTGGTACAGCACCATCAAGCTTAGATTTTAACAAACCAGATATTGTGTCATTTAAAATTTTTAAAATTTTTGAATTTTGATTCAGTTTTGGCAGTTTATATTTTTTTCTAGGAATATGTCCATTTCTTCTATGTTTTCTATATTATTAGAGTACAAGTTCTCAAAGTAGTAATTGATGATCAGTTGGGTTCCCACAGGATTCATTGTGATCTCACCCTCTTTATTGCATAAATTTGAGTCTTTTTCTTTCATTTTTGGTTAAAGTTGGCTAAATGTTTTTCAATTTTATTAAGTCGTTAAAAGAAGAAACTCGCCAATCCATTAATCCATTATGCTCTTTTCTGCCCTCAACAGCATTCATTTTTGCTTTTATCTTGCTTTTTATAATTACCTCCCTTGTGCAGGCTTTGGGTTAGAATATGAATATATATATATAATATATAATATATATAATATATAATATATATAATATATATGAATATATATACATATATATATATGTATATATATATATATATATATATATATATATATATATATTATGGCTG
>PVJA010001808.1:17419-55034 GCA_004027025.1 Myocastor coypus
TCCTTCGTTTGGACAAATCTGCTTGCCTTCTTGTGCCACTATTTCCAGGGCACTGTTTTTTGTGTTTAGAGTTAAGAGTGGCATTTGGTGACTGCCTGAATGGAGTCGGTATGGTTCCAGTTCATATGTCTCAGCAGAATCTTTCTTAGCCTGATTCCCAACTGCTAGTCATCCACAGGGGCCAAATAGATCTTTCATTCCACTGTGGTACTTTGGCAGTGAAGTAAGCTGGGTCTGTTCTATGGCGGGGGTGGTTTGCCCCAATCCCTTTGAAGCAAAATGGTGTTCTGTCCCACTCACATCTGTTCTGCACATCTGTGTCCCAAAGAACAGTGTCAGCATCCTCACTCACCAACTGCCGGCCTTGCCTAAACCCTCAGGTTACAGTATCTCACTGCTGCTCCTGGCTCTGGTACACTGCTTACTAAAGGCTACTCTTTGTAAGTAAAATGATCACCATATGCTCAGATTTCCATGCCTATTAATATCAATAAAGTTATAAAGGAGAAAATTTGTAAGAGTCATTATTCCAAACAAGATTCATTCAGGTAACCCTCTTTAATTATATTAAGTGCCTTGCAAAACACATTAATATATATTATGTAGTGACAGTAACTGAAAAACTGATGGGTTGATTGCTATCCCAAACTTTAAAACAATACATGACAGAAGTAGACCTCCTGACTTAAAGAAGTTAATGCTAAAATATGACTCAAGGATGAAAATGATCATCATAACCCTAGGTACTTGCTTGATGGAGAAGAAAATTATTTCTGAAAATGGTAAGTACAAGCTTCCATATAGTTTAATGTTTCAGCATTTTTAAAGATGCAACAGTAGAAGTAAAAAGAAAGGTACATAAAAGCACAGCATAAGGGGAAATTGACAAGCACATTGGAATGCAGTGAAAAATGAATCCGAAAAATTACTTTGAAACCAAATAATATATTATCAGGCCTTCAATTCATGTACATCTAAGCTTGAGTCCAGCTTTGAAAATTATTAACTGTATGTCCCTCAGCATTTTGCTTGTCTTCTCTGTGTTTTGCTATCTACAGAGTGTTGTGGATGTTAAATAAGATATTTCATGCAAAGTGTAGATCACACACTTGAACAGGATCATGAGCCAAGCCCTTTACATACACTAGTAAAAGCAAGTCACCCAGAAGGACTCTATATATCAGACTTTAAATACGGTCTTAAACTGATTTTGTTACAAAACATGCTTGCTTATATACTCAATATATAGAAGTAGTCTTCTTTCACAAGAAAATATATCTTCCTTCTAATTTTTTAAATACATAGATTATGCTCAGTAATTTTTTTCACTTTTGGCAGAAGTGAGAGCTAATGTAAACATTTAGTTACATCTAAGTTTTAACATAGAAAATGATGTCCACTAACTAAAAAGTGCTGCTGTTAAAGAGGTGTAGACCTGGCAATTTAGCTTAGCAGAATAATCCCCTGCTTTGGGAAGCACAGGGACCAGGGTTTGATCTCTAGTCCAATGTGCAACACTGGCCGCACTCCCAGAGGTGCACTAAACTGGCCACCAAGTCAGTGCATGGTGGCCTATGCCTGTAATCCCAGGGATGGGGAGGCTGAAAACAAGTGGATCACTATGAGTCTGAGCTGTGTAGTGAGACACTATACCAACTACATGAATGAAAATAAATGAAGTTGTGGGTTGCACCAAATGGAGAGAGATGTCTCAGGGAGCACTGCTACTGACTCAGTGGACCATTGTACTGCACGTGCCAGGCTGTATCTTACCAGGTATAAGAACAAAATGAAAAACAATCAAGTCTTTTCAATGTGTGCTACTTCTAATGTCGTCTCCACTATTGTTATACTCTCTCGCAGGTAAATGCTTGTTTTAAAAAAATGAAAAAGGGTAATAAAAGAGAACCTGACACAAGGAAAAAATATCATAGGTTTGACCTGTATATGATTAGATTTCTACATTTGTGTGTAAAAATGTGTAATTTTTTAATCACAGTCTATAGAAATTTATTAGAATATCAATGATTGATAGAAAATGCCAGCTATGTTAAGTCTAAGGCATTTGATATCCAGAAAGACAGTGCTGTTAAGCTCAAGTACCTATGTTATAAAGTAATAGTATCACTAAGCTTCCCTTCTGGAGGATTAACAACTTAAGTTTGCAGACCAAAATTTAGAGAAAAAGAAGGGCTACAAAGATAGCCAATATTTTGTCGCTAGCCCTGCTAGGTCAGTGCAGACTCAAGGCATAAGCGAACCTGTACTGTAACATCCTATAACTCAGTAGCGTCCCATATTTTCTGTTCAAGTAGATTATGGAGCCACAGAGGAAAGGGACTGATGATGTATAGTGTGCCTAAGGAGAATCACCCAGGGAGAAAACATTCTCTCAGGCTTTACCAGAAAGCCAATTGGTCAAGTAATGGCTGTGACTCATCCAGAAAGCTGGTGCTAACAAAAGTTCTACAAAATGCTGTACAGGATTTCAAGGTAAATCCTGAGGGAATTTGACTGACCTTGTCAGATACAAAATTTACATGTTTTGTTATATAGCTTTTGCATCAACTTAGTCTTAACCATTCAACAGAAAAGTTTAACCATGAGATATAAAAAGTAAAGCCATATTAATACGCTGAGCTGTAAAAGGCTCAAGTCAACAGCTTCCAATGTTGCCAGTTTTGCTGATAACCCCCTACAAGTATGGACTATTGGACTATACATACAACTACTTTCTCTTAGTTTAATGAAAAGAAATGTTTTTACTAATAGTGTTTAGGAAAGTTATCGTTTCTGCATCTTGTACTCTGAACAACTACTATGAAGACAACAATTTGCATTGTATCAATTATTGTGGCTGTCCTACTAATGTGTTTTGAAACTGTGTCATTATTTCTTCCTTTATAAAATTAATATATATTTTTTAAAAATCAACACTATGATACTTGAAAAATACACAGACAAGTCATTTTCACAGAGAGGGCTCTATAAATATTCATTGCATGAATGAAAATGAATCTGAGAACAAGTTCAGCCCCAATCTCACCCACAGATTTTAGCTTCTGGAGTAAATCCTTAACTACAAATATGCCTTAACTACGTATGCCTTAACTTCAGTTAAACTGTCAATAAGCAGTTATCATTCTTATTGTTACATTGACATATCTCTGAATGCATTACAGGGGAAGAATATTGTCTAAAAATTTTTCAGGAAGGTAACTCTGGTTTGATTTTCAATTATGATTTATGGTTTCACCCAGAAACTAAATTAGTGTGAAAAGATATTGGACACTGAAAGGCTACGTGCTGTACAGTTTACCTGAGTGAGCTTTTCAGTGTTTCTGAATACATGGGGACATCTACAGAGAAGCCATGCATACCTCATGTTTTTATTTATGTATAAATATCTATAAATGAACTTGAATTAAGAACACACATAAACACTATAAAGAAAATATATTTTTCTCGTGATCAATACTTTCAATGATTTGACTTCTGTGGTTCTGATTTTCTTGACTATTATTTCATTAGTTGAAAGTCATTAGCTAGTGTGTTGAGATTTACTAAATACAATAATTCTTCTGTATCCTATGGAGGAAAATGAAAACAACTAAAACCCAATTCTTATCTTAAAGTAGCAGACACTATAGTGAAAACAACACAGAATATTATAAAAATTTTCTAAGAAACACAACTGATGCTATAGACTATTAAAATTAAAATTTAGATAAAACACCACCACTAGAACCTTTGGACTTCAACATATATTCATGTAAAATTATCATAGCAAATATAAGGACTAAGAATGCAGGCAGTACCATTTCAGAAAAGTCTTAGGGGATTGACTGGGAGTTAGTATAAATTGCAGTGCTAAAACCATTTTATTAGAGAGATGCTTAAGGTCTGTTTTTAAGCATTCACTGTGTTTGGTTGTTTTAGATACCTAAAGCTGACACATTTTTAAATTTAGTGTTTTTTAAATGGATGACTAAAATTAGATCTAGAAATTCCTTGAAAAATATGTAACAAAATGGAAACAATTTTAAACTGTTGTGATATGGGCATTCTTTACTACATATGTCCATAAAATTCAACTAAATATTAATATACATGATATATTTTGCTAAAAACTGAGTATTTTAATATTTGGTTAATATTATTTGGAAGCTCTTATTCCACACGATGAGTGCATTCATAGCGAAGAACGTGCTCCTGTGCATGATCCGTATTAATTCTTCTCCCCCTTTATTTCCACCTTCCATTCTTCCCTCCGTATTTCAAAATCATTGTTTCCACTATTTGTTTTCTAGTCCCTTTTCTTTCTTCTCTTTTCCCTCCCTCTCCCTTGTTCCCTTTCCCATTTGAAGATTTTCTTTCTACTTCCCAGTATCTATCTTCCATTTTGGTCTTTATTTGCATACATGAAAACCAATGCACTATTTGATATTGGACACATATGTGTCTAATTTATTTCACTTCAAAGTGTGATCTCAAAGTGTATCGGTTTATCCCAAAAATATATCAAGTTTAACCTCCTTCTTGATATAGCAACAGTCCATAAAAACACATTAAATATCACATTTTCTGTATTTATTCATCTGATGATGGGTATCAGTTTAAATCATTATGTATACATGTCACCTCCACCAATAAGGCATGAACAGTTGTAAATAGCAGTAGTATGTGCTCTGGCTGACCACATCCTAGAGAAGCATGCATCCATTTCATGTTTTCATACCAGACCTACAGCTGTGCTTCTGGAAATGGCTTGTCTCAGTTACTCTTCTCTCCTTGATAGGAAAAATATTTGATACCCAAAATGAAGGACAGAAAGGTTTATTCAGCTCACAGTTACTGAAGGTTTCAAGTCTTATTCCACTGGCTACAAGACACATGGCAGGGAACAAACTTTCATGGTGGTGGCAAACAGCAAGAGCAAAATAGAGAAGCAATAGCAACGGTGGCTACAGAGAGGAAGTCTGTCTCAAGTTGCATTGAGGCTATCTGCCCTAGGATGGAAGAAATGCACCCAGAACCCCAGTACTAAGACCTATAGTTCCAGGAGTACTAAGACCCATAATTCCAACCTTTATCATGAATTAATCTCAAACTCTAGATGGCCTTGCCCCAAGACTGTATGAGGCCTTGGGAAGACAAGTAGACATAAAACATAACATTCTGCCCATGGACTCCAAAAGTCTCATGCGTATCTCTTTTGTGCAAAAGATATTGTAGTCCATCTTTAAGAGTTGCCAAAGTCTCAACAGTTCAGCACTGCTGAAAACTCCAAGTCCCAAGTCTTCTCCAAGATCTAGGGCAAACTCTAGGGTTGAGCCCCTGTTACAAAAGGATGGTTAAATACTTCTAACATTCAAAGACACACGATAGACATTACTATTCCAAAAGTTCAGAAGGATTATTATTATTATTATATTATTATTATTATTATTATTATTATTATTATTATTATTATTATTATTGCAAACAACAAGGGAATACAAAGCACTGGGACCAAGAGAAGTCCAAAATACAGAAAGACGAACATTAAGTCCTGTAGTTCCACATGGAACATCTGAAGTAATATGCGGCAAATTGTGAGCTTTATTTGGCTCTACCCCTATGGAACTCTTGTTGGTAGCTCCCATGGCTTCTCTTTTAGGCTTCTCTTTGTTACCTTTTGGCAGGTTCCCTTAGATGATCCACATTTATGACTTTTCCAAACTTCTGGGGTTTCCATTGAATAGGCTTTTCACTCCCAGCTTTACATATTTCCTTCACAGAGGCATGCTGCCTGGCCTCCCAGGACTTCTTTTGAAATCTAGGTGGAAGCCTTGTTAACCACAGAAATCCTACATTCTGAAAATGCCTAAAATCAATACCATATGGATGATGCCAATGTCTGCTTCCAGCTGAAAAAGTAGCCAAGCTTCTTTCTCTCTTGGCTGTAGGGGTCGAGTGCTTCAATTGCTGAGTACTCTTACCCTGATTTTGAGGAATAAATTTTCCATGCTGATGCCATTCTGGAACCTGGTGAGGCAACTGACACCATTCTGGAACATGAGCTCTATGGCCTTTCCCTCAGGGGAAAGGCCCTCTCCCTTGAAACTGTGAGACTGCAAAGGGTGGAGACCCTCTGCTTTCAGTGATGCTCTCAGGCCATTCTTTCAATTCTCTGGTTCCTTTCTGGCAATGGAGATTCTCTCAGCTCAACGTTGCTGTCTACAGCTTTATTGGAGCTTCCTTTCTGACCAAACTCACAACATTTTAAACCATCAGCCAATTATCATATTGTAGCCTATTCCGGGCTCCTTGCTCTTGGTTCTCAATATAAGTCTGACTGAAAGCCCCCAACAACAGCCATGTTACTATCTCCATATTTGGCTGTTTCAAAATTTCCTTTGAAAGATTAATCAAGCTGTCCTATTACTCACTCTCAAGCAGTCTCTGAACATGAGCAAAATTCAAAGAAAGATTCTGCCAAGCCAAA
Organism: Myocastor coypus; assembly: GCA_004027025.1. Taxonomy (NCBI): domain Eukaryota; kingdom Metazoa; phylum Chordata; class Mammalia; order Rodentia; family Myocastoridae; genus Myocastor; species Myocastor coypus. The sequence continues at coordinate 23,907 of PVJA010001808.1, forward strand.
ATACAAATCAAACAGAGTCCAACAGCCAATGCAGTCCTTCTTCCCAGAAGAAACCTCCCCAGCCTGGTCTTTACAGGTAGGCTTTTCTTTCATTGGGTTTTAATAGGAAGTAAAGGGAATGACATTGACAGAATACAAGATTGAGTATGACAGAATACAAGATTGAGTATGGAGATTTCAAAGTGATCAGTCACTTCCACACTTTTAATCTTTTCCAAAGCTATGGTCTATAGAACAAGACTAGTGAGAACTAAGAGAAGAGGAAGAAGCTGTGTTGTGGTTGAAACATTGTTTGTAAGTTCCTGGTGGATCATATTTAGCTACTAATATGAATTGAAAAGCTCTTCTTATCATAATATAATCACTGATATTGCACTGTTGAGAGATTTAGAGAAGTTGTGGCCTTCGGATCAAGTATGATGATTAGTAGTGTTAGAAGAATAAAGTTGTTTTCTAGTTTTAGTCTAGTTTTCATCCGTTATAATTAATTATCATATATTTTCTATGTAGAGCTATATGTTAAACTTTAATTTTGTGGATGCTACATAGGGTCTGACATAATTTACTTGTAATCAAAGGAAGGAAAAATTATGCTAAAAGTAATTCATGGAAGATTCCGTGTTATAATTTATAACTTCACAATTACTTTGTATCAGAGTAAATGTCACAAACATGAAAATTATGGAGTTGTAGTTGCTTCTCCCATTTCCTTCAGCGTGTAGTATGGATTGATAATTCCAGCAGCCTGTCTCTGATTCTAACACCATTTCCATGACAAAGGACAGTTGGCCTCTGGTCTTCTTAAAAATGCCAAGGCAGTCCCCACTTCGTAGACATGGCAACTCTTTGGGTGGGGGACTTTCTGAAATATTTTTACCAGTTTCTTCTAAAACCATAGCCTGTACTCCATTTCCTCCATCCTTTGTCGAGAGCAGACCCACTTGCTGCATAGCAGTATGGCTCTTTCAAACCTCTTCACCAGCCTTCCAATTTTTTTCCATTAGTATTTTCACCAAGAAATCCATTACCTGACTAATACTATTTGGAAGTAGCTTTTCAAATAATTGCTACTGAGTATATACTTCTGTGATATTTTTGAAAATGAAGTGGTAACTTCAGCTTTCTGTTTTGAGTAATGAATTTTACATGATTTTCTCAGACTTTTTAGAAGTTCTTTGTGTTTCCAAACAAATATTACTCATCTACTGCCATGACTAGCCATATGATCAGAAGTAAGATCATAAGTGCATTCATCTGACCTCTTACTGGCATAAATGAGGATCTGGTACATATAGGAAATCAATAATAATTTTCAAGGCATTTCCCCACTGTGTGTGAATGTACTCATTACAGCATAAACATCATTCAAGACATAATATATGAGATATGCAATATATTTTAATTTCCTTCTAAACCTTTTCTTTTTTCCCAATGGAACATTAATTAAATATATGAAATGGAAAAAAATACTGAAGGCAGTTAAAATTGTCAGATATATTCAGTATCTATGTCTTATTCACATGGGAAAACGAAGCACCAGAATTCATGCTACAGAAAATGTTTAGTTAAATGTATGAGGGAAAACGGAAGAATGACAATTTCTCAATGACAGGAACAGAAGTTATTTTAAGCACTTGCTTAAGAATTAAATTCTATCCATTGGCCTAATGAAAAGATGAAGTTCTATCAGGCGCAGAGCTGAGCATGAGAATGGGTTGTACTCAGTAAGTTGATACAAAAATCAAGGGCCAAAGAGTGGTTTTGTGAAACCAGTTCGCTGGAAACTTCTGATGGAAAAGTAAGTTGGGCGGTAGAAGCTTGATCCATATCCCAGAGACTGAAAGCCAGTGCTTCCTTGATCAAAAGTCCCAAAGAAAGTGTTGCTGTATCCAAGAGATCCAATGACACTTGTCTGGTGAGGACTGGAGAAGATGAAATTATTTGGATGGTGAAAGGGTGTTTGGAAGGACCCAGTACCAGTGAAGGATGTCTGGCTATTGATGGGCTCACAAAAGCTCTCTAGTTGTCCACCATAAACAGAGGAGCCCAGCTGGTGGGTCTTGGGAGAGATGATTACATTGCTGGGGTAGACAGAATGATAGGTGGAAATCAAGGGTCTTAGGAAGCCTCCAAGAGATTGGGAGGAGACATTTCCAGAAGTGAAGTTATATGACATGCTGTCAGGACACCTGAATTTAGCTGGTATACAGCAAGGAGTGTGAGAGCCTAGCTAATTTCTTCTAGTCTGGGTACTTATATACCTTAGAAATGGATGTAATCGAATCTGGTCATCATAATGAGAATATTTAAATAGGCTTCAGTAAAAATAAAATACATTGTCCTTCAAAGACATCTTTTTTATGAATGCAGACTTTTATGAATGAAAGAATTTCATCAATTTTTCAAAGCAATTGTTCATGGTTTTTCCGCCTATTTCAATCACCTACTTTGGGTGGAGTGAAAACTGCCACAATTGTATCTATATGACTCAGGTTTAATTCACTGCCATTTAAGATATTAGATCAAATGGATAGCATTCTGAGAACTCTGCTGTGTTTAAAGCTCTAATATGTACTTTGAAGGAGACAATTACATTATGCTAAGTTTAAGAACCCAATGAAACACACAAAAAAATAAATTCTCATTATATTTTCTTTCTTCCAAATCTTGTGCATTTTATGAAAGTAACAACACCTTCATGGACAGAAATGCTAAATGAGTATGGAACCAGCCTGGGCTTACTTTCTTATAACACAAACAGCCAAATTACTTTTGTGTGTATATTTAAGAATAAATGACCCCAAGTTAGAAGACCACTTTTGGGGTAATATTGTAATTCATTCCTCTGCACTCAAACTCATTTCTTCTTTTTTTCTACTTCCATGGTGGTGAATCTGGAGCCCTGTGCATGACAAGAAAGTGCTTGGCCACAGAGCTTCATCTCCTGCTCCTAGTGTCCTGATGAGAGTAGTCATTGTATACAGCAAGCATCAACTGATAGAAATACAAAATAAAATACTTCAAATCTGATTCTCTGAAAATGTCATCAATAAGTTCAGTACACTCGGTTGGCAAATACTCTAAATTGTCAAAAAATTTCATTATTCTGTTGGTGTTGATGTCATTGAGGATAAAATGATATGCACCATACAGAGAGAATAGAAGAATCAAGGATCTGGAGAATTCAAAATTACAAATGACATAGATTAAAATGCAAATAATAAAGGGTATCAAAACAGATGACAAGCCAGGCGTGGTGGCTCACGCCTGTAATCCCAGCACTTGGGAGGCTGAGGCAGGAGGATCGCTGCAAGTTCGAGACCAGCCTGGGCTACAAAAGTGAGCTCAAAGCCAGCCTGAAATGCACAGTGAGACCCTGTCTCAAAAAGCAAAAAAAAAAAAAAAAAAAAAAAAAAAAAAAAAAAAAACAGATGATAAGCAGGCACTTATACTGCTGAGCTTTCTAAGGATTAAACAACAAAGATGAGAGAAAGGAGAATAGCTAGGAAAAAAGATAGGAGGAGAAGCATACCAGTATATACACAGGATGGTGGAGGTAGTTGTCCTAAAAGTTTCCATCAGTTTTTTTTCAAAATGCCAGTCAATGTGTAGAATTTTCACTTTGACTGACTCTGTGTGCGGATACCAAGGCCAGCAGTGTGTAATACAAAAGCCATGCATGAACACCTATCATCTTGGTGACCTAAATGTATGCCATTTCTAAAGTCAGATCAATTATTACTATACACTTTAAAATATTTGTATAGGGCAAGGGAGATAGCTCAGAGCATAAGTGCCTGTCTGGCAAGTGCGAGGTCCTGAGTTTGATTCCCGGTTCCAAAAAAAAAAAAAAAAAAAAATATATATATATATATATGTATATATATATATATATATATATGTGTGTGTGTGTGTGTGTGTATCTTTGTATAAAAGGTAATAAAAGAAAAAAGGCAAGAACAAAACTTTCGGACTTCTTGAAAGGAAGCAGTAATATTGAGACATATGTCCAATTTAACATAACTATATCTGTTAATCTGAAAAACAGCTTTGATGATACAAATAGATAACATATTAACTATTGTTTTTCTAAGTATTTAGTACAGGGTCAACAGGGTCTTACTACACAGATCGGACTCGTAGTGATTCTCCTGTTTTCAGCCTCCCAAATGCTGGGATGACAGACACACTACCATGCCCAGGGTCAGGTCAGCATGGCACACTAGGAATCAAACCCTCAGGACTGCACATGCCTAAGCAGGTGCTTCAATTTGCTGAGCTGTCTTGCTGGCCCTTCAATCATTGTGAACCAGCTATTCTTGTGCTAAAACTGTAGTATATGTATTGTATGTTACCCTGTTTCTGTCTTTTCTTATGATTTTTATTCTTGCTTTTGTTTTTACTGTTCAAAATAAAATAAAATTGTAATAAAAAGCAGATGGCAATGTAATGGAAAAAAAAGAATGCCTTTGGGATATCTAAAGTGGTACATTTGTGGAGTGATACCCATATACATAAGTGCTGTGAAAACTTGATGTACCTTCTCATGAAGTTTTTCTTAGCAAGAATAAGTAGGTAGTATGTAACTGTAAGAAAAGTCTTTAAAACTATTAGGAATATATAAAATCCTTAAGCTATTCATCTACATAACTAATAAATTGAAAAATGAAAATGAGTCAACATTTATTCCACCAATAATTAGGATTGTTAAGTAGAAGATTTAATGAAAGTCTGAAATGATCCGCGCTGGTAGATAATAATATTTCCATCTACGGTAATGGGAATATATGATGAGGGTGATATAAATAGATCAGATTACACCACTTAAATACAAGACTAGAAATTTTTGGCAAACTCTGTTTCAAATTATTGATTTTATGAGCCTGAACCTTTTGAGTTGATAAACTGTTCTTCAATCGTATTTAATTGCTTAAGTAACAAACTTTGCCCTCTATTTCTAAACTAAATAACGCTTGTTTATGAGGGCTCCTAATTATACGTACCAAAAACATTCTAATAGTCTCCAAACCTTCTTATTTTGATTATCAATAAAATACCAGGGGCCCACCAGGGTGACTCAGTGGTCTAAAGTGCCTGCTTAGGAAAGCTTAGGCGGCCTCAGGGACCGCGGTTCGATCCCCGGAAACACATGCTGCGCCAGCCCTGTCCTCAGGGCAAGCTGAGCCAGCCATAAAAACAAACAAACAAACAAACAAAGAAACAAGCAAAAGCTTTTAAACAAGAAAAAAATAAAAATAAAAATAAAAAATAAAAAATAAAATAAAGTACCAAACATAAATGTCCACCACTAAGCTGAATTATTTTGCTTGTTTCTATGACATCTGTTTGATGTAAAATATCTCGCTGGAAAGATATTCTATGAGATCAGACATATAATTGTGAGCATTCTTTTTTATTTATTTATTTTTTTTGGTGGGGCAGAGATTTGAACTCATGACCTTGCCCTTGCCAGGCAGGCACTTGTGCCACGGAGCTATCTCCCTGGCCCAAAATCACTGCATTCATTTCTTAAAAGAAGGAAAATAGGGGCTTCTGCATCCAAGCACTTTTTCTTGGAGAAGGAGATGCTTTTCTACTGCACAAATCAAACAGTACAGAGGCCACAGAAGACACACCTCAATATCTACTCTTCCTGCATGCATACATCTTTATTACCTTAGTGCACAGAGTTAGGACACAGGCCTTGAAATAATAAAACATATACATCCTTATTTTAGAAAATTTGTAACACTTGTCAGGCGTTTTCTGCCCCAACATGTCAGGGCATCTGTCCTATTTTCCTTAGGATGAAAACATTTTCCAAATTTGGGGGAATTCTTTAAGGGGAAAATACTATCGAGAGTTAGAAATACACTATGGGCTTCTCTGTCTCTGTCTCTGTCTCTGTCTCTGTTTCTGTCTCTGTCTCTGTCTCTCTCTTTCTCTGATGCATGAACATTGTCTAACACTTCAAATTAGCATAAAGTAAGTTATAGTTTAGCTCACAGTACAGTAAAGATAGAGAGAAAAGCTAACACTGGCACTTAGAAATCCACATACAGATTAAAGCATCAGTATAGAGAGAGAGGGAGAGAGACAGAGAGAGAGAGAGAGAGAGAGAGAGAGAGAGAGAGAGAGAGAGAGAGAATTTCAGTTAATCTTTCATGAAGTTATTTATATTGTGGACCAGCTAAAGAAAACTAAAGGAAATCTGTATACAACTTGCCTATCTATACTGCTGCTCTCTGGTGTCACTATTCATTTAATTAAGTTTGCCACTTTGAAGCAGAAAAAAAAATCAATTTTTTTTTTATCATTTGTTTAAAAGAAGCGACTATGAATAGATCAGTTAACAACTTTGCTAGCCAGATGGCAACAATTTTGAGGCAGATTGTGAAGCTGCTATCAATTATTTTTAATTAGGCAGCTTCCCTCAGCCCAAACCCTAACTACCCCCAAAGCAAGCTCTCTGAGTGATCCAAGTGTGGTCTCTACTAAGGAAAGATGTATAATGGCTTTGAAGATTCAACATTATTACTTGAATTCCAAAGCCCCGGACATTACCATGCTTTCTTATAAAACCACAAAAACTATGTGTGAATGACTATAACGATCTTTTCAATTCAATTATAAGTGGCCAGTAACTTGTTTTCCTGGGCTATGGGGATGACACACCCAAGAGTAAGGGCATCTAAATGTCCCAGTTCAAGAAGCGACATTCAAATTTAGAACATTGTGCTCTAGAGTCCCTTCTCCTCTCACCAAGTCCTATGGCTGCTCTTCTGGAAACTTCTCCTCCGCTCCTTTGGGGCCTACCTGCAGTACCCAGGCGCCTCCTGCAGCTCTTCCTATCCCAGCCAACTGGTCTACACGGCTGATCTCCAGTCTCCCACCAACTACCAGCTGGGCTCCTCTCTCTACAGCAGAAGTCAGGAGACCTTCTGTGAGCCTACCAGCTTCCAGAGGTCCTATGTGGTGTCTGGCCCAAGTCAGATATCCTGCTACCACCCGAAGATCTCCACCTGGGGCAATCCCTTCCAAACAACCTTCTCCGGATCTCTGGGTTTTGGGTCCAGGGGCTTCCAGTCTTTTGCTTATGGCTCCCCATCGCTGGGCTTTGGATCTACTGGTTTCCATTCAGTGGGCTGTGAACCTCACGGTTTTTCATCCCTAAACTCTGCATCCAGCTTCTACTGCCCAACCTACTCCTCTTCTAGAAGTTTCCAGTCCACTTCTTTCCACCCTACCTGTGGATCTGCCTTCTATTAGCTATATGTTTTAGAAATCGGAACTTTAGACATAATGCCTTAATGTCTTAATAGTATCCCTTAATCTCCTCCTATCTTTTCAATAGTAAGATTTTGGTCTTCTATCTTTATCCTCATGGATTTGGAATGATTGGAATTCCAGGTGTAGAAACAATATGTTTACTGAAAAGATAAGGAAAATCTCTCTATTATCCTTATATCACTATGCAACAATTGAGACTTTTTCTTAATGTATCTCATTATTTTTCATTGTGCATTTATCTTAAGTTTTACTGTCAAAAAATGCTATCAATATAAATAAAATTATTATCTGGTCTTTATATGTCTTAGAATTTTATACATTTTTGTCTTCAAGACTACTTCTAAATATGTGCCTGAGATTTTCTGTATCTTACAATTATCATTAAAAACTTGATGTAAAAAGAATGAAATCACCTTTTTATTTGAATTTTTTTATATTTTTCATTACCTCCATGAATATCTACATATTAAAATGATGAGTACAGATTTTTAAGACAAAAAGTGCACTTAAAGGAGCAGTTCTCTGTTACACAGTTGGCTAAATATCCAGGCAGTGAGTAACATGAATATTCACTATGGCTCAAATGTTTTATCACTGGGATAGGGAAAGTAGTTTTCCTTTTGAGAAGGAAATCATGAGAGTCATTTTTATTTAAAATAAGCTATTGGTGAGTGTGGTGGCACACTCTTGTAATCACATGAGTCAGAGGGCTGAAGCAGAAGGATCTTTATGAGCTCAAGACTAGCTTGAGCGACACATAAAAATAATTAATAAATAAATTAATTAAAAATTAATTTAAAAAGTAATTAAATACTTGAGTTAAGAACTGTCATATTTCTATGATGATTAAGTGATCCTGACATAATTAAAAACAGGTTCAAATATCCTGATGTGGAAAAAACATACTAAAATAAGATAAAATAAAAATGTTCTCTTTAGAAACAGAGAACTGAGAGAGAAATACAGACCTATAAAGCTATGAGTAGTACTACATGCCCATAATTCCACCACTTAGAAGGCTGAGGGAGGCAGGGGAATCTGAAGTTTAAGGTCCACCTGAGGTGCAAGGCAAGTTCAATGCCAGCCTGATCTACATGTATCAAAAACCTGTCTCAAGAACTAAAAATACAGAACTATGGAATCTGCTTTTCTTATATATTAGCTTGAAAAGAACAACTGGGAAAATTAGCATTTACTTTACAGTTTTTTGGACCTGAAAACTGGTCTCCCACCCACCTTACAAGTTCAGAGTTTCAAAGCCCTCTCTTTCAGGATTCAAGAGCTATCACTCCCAGGAGTCTATATACCTGGCCCTCTCACAGCCTGCACTCGTGGCTACTTTCATAGTGCTAGCTACACTTCATATCATTGTTAAAACCTAAAAAAAGATAAAATATTCCTTCCAGCTGTCACTTTTTTCCCCACACATAGATCACATGTAAAACAAATTACACCCAATAACAAAGTAAAGAAGAACCGGCACTTTTTTTTTTTTTTATTTTATTTCTTGTTTCAGAACCTTTATTTGTTTATTCACTCATTTTTATGGCCGGCTCAGCCCGCTCCGAGAGCAGGGCTGGCGCAGCATGTGGTGCCGGGGATTGAACCGCGGTCCCTGCAGCCACCTAAGCTTTCCCAAGCAGGCACTTTAGACCACTGAGCCATCCTGCCGGGCCTGAACCTGCACTTTTAACAAACCATGCTTGTGGCTTTCCCTCTGGTTTAACCTCACCAGTAGTGCTGTGGCCAGTCAGCTCTACCTCCAAAGGAGCACAGCACTGTCCATTAAGCCGCCTACCTGTAGGTGGAGGTAACAGGACATTTCATAGTCACTGGTTAGGTGTCCATGGGATAGGGACACCCAAGTTGTGAAAGTGGGGGTGCCTCAGAGAATATGAAGGAGGATCCAAACACTTCTGCTACAGGGGCTTGGGCTTGTACTGTGTTGCTTAAATAATCCGTTGTTTATTTTCCCATTTGGTTACAATATTTCTTTTGTAAAAAATGAAGCTTCTATAAATAATGCCAAAACATGTTCATTTGTACTGAAAAATAATTAAGTACTACTACTACTAAAATAAGTTAACAAGTTGATGGTGAATATGTAATCCATATAGCAATTCGATGACATTTATCATACACAAGAGAGTATGTGACAGCACCAAACACGTGAAAATGACGAATTTCACTGAAGATATATTAGTATCTACTTCAAAGAAAGGTCAAAAATAACTCCTTTTAAAGGTGATTGTTTATAATTAACAGCTGCAAAAAGATATTTTCCTATGTTACTGTGACCCAAAATTTTTCATTTAGGTTAGGAATAGTTTTAAATCATTTTCTATTCATGTTAACTACTCCATTTTCTTGTGCATGTACAGAAAAAAAAAAGAGACAATATGATGGTATTCTATTAAGACAAAACCTTTTCATTAAGGGTAAAATTATGTTAGTTTAATATCAGAATTGTCAAATGGGGTCAGGGATATGGCGCACTGGTATAAGTTCCTGCCTGGCAAGAACTGGCAAATATTTCAAATATCTCAGCTCCAATAATTTGGTCTCTTTACCTGATTTAAAGAAGTGAAAAAAATATTGAAATTTGAGAATTTTTTTGATAGTGCTTTTTAAAAGGTTTAACAAGATAAAACTACTTGTCATCAGTATCATTGGGAATCACAATTTTACTGAAGGCTGACTTTATGGTATAAACAAAGTAATGATCAAATGAATAATACATTTGTAATTGCATTAAATACATGACTCACTGCTGATTATCCACCAATTAAGATGAAAGATGTTATTTTTAAAATGTAAAATAAATTATATGTCTTTTAAATTGTGATAGCCATCAGTGTTTTCCCTTACCTTATCAAGTAGGGATTTCATTTCCATCTATTGTGTTATTACTTTTAAACTCTGAGTTTATTGATTTTCAAATCATCATTAGTTTATTGGATAAAACAAAGTGTATTTGCAGAGCTTTCTTTTGTCACTTTTTGGATTTTGTAGTCATTCTTAGGTCTTGTTCTCACAGCTAGTCTACTTCTGTACCCATCACAGTGTTTAACCAAAGGTTGCCCCTGATTTTGGTCAGGCTAGCCTCCCTCTCCTTCAGTCTGACTCATGAAAATGAGATCTAGTTTACAGCAGTCATTTCCTAGCATGTCAGCATGGTAAGTGTGCCATTCTCGTCCATATTTTTCAATATCACTTTTGAAAAGGTGTAATATCTTCTATCTAGAATAATAAATCCAAAGAAGCTAAATAATAGTAATAATGTTCATTTAAACTAATAACACAAAATTTATCATAGCACATGTCTTCTCTGTCACTTGGTACAAGCAATAATACGAATGCTTATAAAATAAATGATGTTAACTTCCTCAGAGCTCTTGTCCTAAGATACTTTTACTTTTAATATTCTTTATTGTGCTTATCACACACAAATATACTAGGCTAAGGAAACATAATAATAATGATAATAACAATAATAATAGTAATAATTAGGAGAAGCAATTTTCATGACACCAGAACTAAAGACTAGCAGCTGTGCATTAAAAAATAAATATATAAATAATTCAGGATGGAGCAACCAGACAAGAGTCACATGAGGAGCTCAAATTCTGCCAGGTTCTTTAAGCTGGGTAAGGGCACTGCCCTGCTCCTGAAGCTCCACAGTCAAGGAGCAGCTACACCCATCTCTGTTGCTGGGGGCCTTTGGGTGAGACAGTTTGGAGACACCTGCAGGAAGCCCATCTTCTTTTTGAATAAAACAGCTCTGTGTGCTTAAAAAATATTGGCAAATTTCCAATCATTTTACCTCTGTTCTTCTCATTTCTGTAAATGTTCAGATTCACAATTTTTGCTTCTTTCATGGCAATGGTTGAATGCTGAGTAAAAACTGCATAAATCTACGCAGTGATGCCAAGAAAGGCTTTGGTAATTTTACACAGATTTAAACAAAGCTGTGTGGACAGCATTCCCCAAAGTGCAACCTTTCTTTGACTCTTGTCTGGGAGCCTCACTGGTCACACTAGAAAAAAAGAGCCCCACCCTGATCCTACTCTTCCAGTTATGAGTTCACAGAAAATTATAATTCTTAGACATTGTTTAAACAATGAATGATAAAGGGCCAGGGAGATAGCTCCGTGGCACAAGTGCCTGCCTGGCAAGTGTAAGGTCGTGAGTTTGAACCCTGGTTCCACAAAAACAAAAACAATGAACGATAGAGGCTAATGAAGAAATGCTTGCTGCCATGACCAGATCTTAGGCTGGACAATCGCACATCATTCTGTATGCTCCTAAAAAGCCCAGTGTCACATCTAAAATTAACTGAAAACTTTGCACTTTTTTCATTTCCCTCTTTGACTCTTTCACCTTCTATGGTCTCACATTTGATTCCTGGACTCTTGTGCTAAATAAACTGTGCTTGTATTTAATTCTTTAGCTCATCATCCAAGTCTGCTTGGACATCTGAAGTTGCTGTACTTCAGAGTCTAGATTTAGACTGACAGATGACATGTTTGCTCACTACTGCTCAGGTGTGCTGCTCTCAGCTTCCTTGAATTTGTGCTTGGGAGCACTTGAGCTTGCCCACATGGAGAGCAAGCTAGTTGCATCTAAGATTGTTATGCATCTCCATGCAGCTCTTTAGAGATGAAATTTAGGGAGAACAAGATGCAGGAGACTGGAATTCTGGCAATTATGTCAACCAAGGAAAAATAAAGTCTCTATCCTTACTTTATGTCTTTCTTGAACACCTATAATCCTCAGACACCATACCTTTGTAAGTATTTGTCTACATATACATCTCACCTTATACATTAGACTCTACTGTGCACAAGCCTAGTGTCTAACAATTTCATTGTCTTCCTGTGTTAGGAGAAATTGACACTTCTTCATCTCAGGCAATTTTCACTGTTACTGAGATACAAGTGATGGTTGTGCAATAAGTGATTATTCCAGGCAGAGAAAATTTTGAATATGAGCAGCTGTTAGCTCAAATCAAACATTAAGTTTCCAAAACTTAGTTACAGGGTTCTACTGATCTTGATAAGATCAAGATCAAGGTTGCGGCCAAGAAAATAATAATGTGAATAACATATTAAGTTGCTAGATTCAGTAATTTTATTAGATAAAATTGTAATTTTCAGTGATTTGGAGGAGAATCGAAGAGCTGTAGAGGAGAGAATACAAAGATTGTACAAGTGCTGAGAAGGAAAACAGAGACAGTACTGAATGTCAAAGTTGGACTCTGTAACCACAGAATGGAGAAACTTAACAAGTGAATCTATAGAACCCAGAGCCACAGGTTGGTCTGTAACAAGAAGACTGGCAAGTTCTTGAAGCTAGGTAAGATGGACGACAGAATCCAGATCCATAACCAAAGGAAGGGAATCCACGGACTCCACAATCCAGGGGCCTGAAGCCACTGGAACCACAACCTGAGGAGTAAAAGCCCCTGGACCCATAGCCCAGGGAGTGGCAGCTACTGGATCCAAAGCCCAGAGATCCAGAGTAAGTCGTCTGGCAGGGGCTGAAGAATGTGGTGCGCTTGGGGCGGTAGCAGGACGTCTGGCAGGGGCTGGAAGCCACGCAGGAGTTCTCGTAGCTGGTGGGCTCAAAGAAGGTGTCTTGACAGCCACTGTAGAGAGAGGAGCCCAGCTGACAGTTGCTGGGAGACTGGAGATCAGCGGTGTAGACCAGGTTGCTGGGGCAGGAAGAGCCGCAGGAGATGCCTGGGTACTGCAAGTAGCCCCCAAAAGAGCGGGAGGAGAAGTTTCTGGAGGAGCAGCCGTAGGACATGGTGACAGGAGATGTGAGTTCAGCTGACTGTGACTGTGAAGGCTGTGAGTTTTAGTGTGACCTCTAAAGAGGAGCATTTATATACTCTCAGGAATAGGTGTGGTCATCCTCTCCAATTTACATTCCATCATTTTAATAGGTGTAGCTCAGTAATGTTTGTAATCGTTTATGAATAGTTTTTTAGATACTTTACTCACAGCTGCTATAATTTTGCTGTTAAACTCATAGCCAATTAGTTACTCCTGTTAGAAATGCTCTAATATTAACATTAATATTTATCATTTCCAGAAATGTTTCCCCTTTTTCTCTTGACATAATTCTTATGTGTTTTTTCACTGGATGTTATAGGAAAATACATATTTATAAATCTTGGGGCAGAAGACTAAGTTATCTTTCTTTTTGTCAATGATTTTAAAGTGTACCTTCAGCCCTAACAAGGGACCTACTGAAGATGAAATTTGCTTGTTATTATTTTTTCTCATTTTCCAAAATCCATGTTTCATATGCAACAAGAGAGGAAAATATAATCTCAGACAAATTCAGTAACACTGAGGCCGCCGGGCGTAGTGGCACACACCTGTAATCCCAGCACTCGGGAGGTTGAGGCAGGAGGATCGGTGCGAGTTCGAGACCAGCCTGGGCTACAGAAGTGAGCTCAAGGTCAGCCCGAACTACATAGTGAGACTCTGTCTCAAAAAGACAAAATAATAATAATAATAATAATAATAATAATAATAATAATAATAATAATACTGAGGCCTAGGACCTCAGAAAGCCTAGACCTCTGCAGGAGCCCCTGAGAGAGTGGGGAATGGAACCAATTCCGTCCTCAGTGGTGAGCAGTCATGGACCTGATGAAGAGGATGAAACTGGTAAATAGTCTTGTGAGGAGAAAAATGAATTTTTAGAATTAGTATGTCTGATGTGGAACTAGGGATCCTACTTCATTCTCATGTGTATGTACAGCAGCATAGAAAATTCCCTTCTTTGAATTTAAGCTACAGGAGGGAGACTTCATTGACCTTTGGTCCTATCTGCTGTAGTCCAAAATCTAACAGGACAGTTTTGCAGAAAACTTGCTTTAGAAAACTCTTCAGCATGAAGTAGCATCTCCTAATGTCTGTCTCTCAATCATTTAGTTAGAATAGGTCTACATCGTATTCTTGTTACTGTTTCTTACATGTATGTCTCTCAGTATTGGTAGCTTCTCAACTGCAACCTCTTCAAATGTTGTTTCTGCCCCATTTTCTCCTTTTTTGAGATTCAACCTATAAAGTGAGATATACTTTTAAGTAGATTACATATGTCTTTTGCAGTATTTTCTTTTTGTGTGTGTGTTTTTTTGGTGGGACTGGGGTTCGAACTCACAGCTGCACTTGCTAGGCAGGCACATGTGCTGTGGCACTATCTCCTGAGCCCCTAGTATTTTCTATCGTGGTTCTCTATTCATCTTTTTGTCTATTGTGCTTTAATAGCAGAATTGCCTTCTGTCCCATCTTTCAATCTGCCTACTGCTTTATGAAAAACTCGTCCATCAAAGTTTTCCAATTACTTACTCTTACAAGATTCAAACTTTTGACTGATTTTATTATATACTTTTCGACTGTAATCAGAATTCTGGGTTTTACCTTTCATTCTTTAAATATACTTATTTCCTGAAACTTAAATGTTTGTCTTTTCTACTTTTAAATTCCTCAGATAGACATAGCTGTGTGTCATTTAGTGGTGGGCACACTTTCAGAGAAATGCATGCTTAGCCAATCATATCCTTGTTCAACAGAGAGGCCTACCTCTCTGGGCAGGATAAACCCTTGAAACTATCTATAGAGATGCTGTTTATCATTAGTTGAAACATTCTTTTGTGGTATGTGACTGTGTGTCCATGTCATGTGTATTATATGGCTCTGTGATTTAGGTTCTATATCCTAATGTTGTCTTTCAGACTCATCTTACTATAGTTTTCTATAATTTTGAGAGAATGATAGCTAGTTCTTATGAAAAACCCTACATGTGTGATTTTTACCTTCCTCTGTAGATAATATACTTTTGTTTCTGACAGGTGGGTAAAATAAAGGCACCAGTATCTTAGAAAATTTAATCCAATCAGAGACTGATGTAATTCAAACTTGGGATTCAGTCTTATGAGAAGCTGTCTAGTAGAAATTCAATTTTACTTCTGAAAATTGGCTCTTTAAGGTCTGCTATATTTCCCAGAGCTTAACTTTTGATAGGCCCTGATTTGTAATTTTGTTCCTCTAGTCATGAGTTTCTAAAAGTCTTTCCATTTTCAAAATCTCCATATAACTATAAGGGAACTGCAGCTCAGGATGAAGACTGATTTACTCATTTCTGCTCAGATTTCATCTCTGTTATACTGTGGCATAGTTATTTCTCTTTGTGTAAGTTTATATGCATATATGTATATTCATGTAGGTATAGATGCATATATATTCCTATGTATTTGTGGATATAGCAATGTACATTTATATAGAGAGATCTGTATACTGATATATGTGTATGCATGTATGTACACATACATATTTATGTTTTTTACAACTTTTTCACTGGCATCAGAAGAAATGGTTCAATATTTTAAGTAATACATAATTGATAGTTTTATGTAGATTTTGAAAGATTTATTAATTTTAAAATACATACAAATGACTCCTATAAGTAAGTAGCTTCTATGAGGAGAACCATTTTTAAATCTTTTACATTAGTTTATGAATGGCATCTATTTTAATTCACCAAAGTTCACCAAATTCCAATGCTGTACTTATGACTGTCCAGATTGCATTCCTAAACCCGTCATATTTTTGTCTATTTACTGTGCCCCTATGTCATAATTCATATATTTACATAGTTCCACTTCTCCGTTGTTTTATCCTTATGACTATTTTCTCCCAGTTGAACTTTACCTATGTTTGCTGTTCAAAGTAGCACTCTGCCCAATGGCAGCTGACAGTGCCCTGTATTATCCCATAGGCAGTGGTGTATACATCGTGAAGACCAGCTGCTTGGAGCTACTATAAGATTCTACTTGTGGATGTTTTCACTTCTGTAAAGCATAGTGGCTAAGCCCACGTAAGGGCTCTCAAGTAGAATGGACCTCCAGTTGTCCATGGTAGTAACTGGATTAATAATGTTTCCTGCCTTGTATCCTTTCATTCACTGGCACATTTTGTCTCTCTGGAGGTATTTATTGGAATCATCTACAAATAAATCCCTCATTTTAGAATTTAGGTCTTCAACAATTTTTGAATAATTCATAGAACAAAACAGTGCTTGGATGCCTCATTAATAGTCATACTGATTAACCTTTAATCTTTCACCACTATTTAAAATTTTGATAAAGGTACCCTATAGGAAATACAAAGTTATATTATAGGGAGAAATGTATTTGAGTATTACATGTGACACATTTAAGACAAAAATGTATTTCTTGATATATTGGAGAATGTGGACTCCAAAAACTCTCTAATGTCATATAATTAAAAAACAATTTTGACTAATAACTACTAACATGATTCTTTATATTTTAAGTGTTAGCCTGTGAGATTCCAGTCTAGATTCTTCATCGAAACATCACTAGCTCGTAATTTGGCAACAGGAAGTAGATAGGCATTAAAATTTGTGAGATTCAACTTTGAGTGGGACTCTATTGGAAACACACTTGAAACTTGTATGAGTGCTATAGCCACAGCCTACTCATGGGAAGATAAAAATGAGAAGATCAGAAGTCTCTGGAAACATTCACCGAGTCATAAACTTGATGGATGTAAAGAACAAGATTTGATTTTTTTTTTTTTTTTTGTCTTTTTGAGTCAGGGTCTCACTGCGCAGTTGAGGCTGGCCTTGAGCTCACTTTTGTAGCCCAGGTTGGTCTCGAACTTGCACTGATCCTCCTGCCTCAGCCTCCCGAGTGCTGGGATTACAGGCGTGCGCCACCACGCCCGGCTAAGATTTGATTATTGATGGAGGTTTATATCATACAGAAGAAATACTAAAGTATCTGAGATGAATTTACTTCGTAGACAGGAGGACATTTATAAATTTTTATTTCCAGACAATGTAGATAAAGATTTATAGTCTTGGACAAAGGGAAGGGAGTAATTCCTCTCATCAAGGTAATTGTTTGGAGATGAGTCCTTAACATTGGAGAATGGAATAACAGAAAAGAATAAAAGAAGTTAGACTTCCCAGTGTTGGCTCACAGGCTCAATCTTCCCATTTAACACTTAGACATTCCCATTTAACACTTTTTTGCCTTTAAGATTATTTTAGCAAGTTAAATTTGAAACAAATAAACAAACAAACAAAAAAATGGCCAAGGAGTTGTGTTTATAGATCACATTGATGGAGCACTTAACCTATTTACTGTAGCACAAGATAACGAGAGAGGAGCTCTGTTCATTAAAAAAACAAAAACAAAAAAAAAACCAAAACAGTAAATAACCACACAATGGCCATTTGAAGAGGGGTGTACTTGTTTCATCATTTCGTTCTCTCCATTCTAGCAGGTCAACATCATAAATGTTTTTATATTGCCATGCATTTGACATTTTTAACATTTATTTAATTACATTTTAATACAAATAAAATGCAAACATGTTTCCATCACTTACGACAGTGTACTTCTTTTGGGCTTGAATTTATCTTAACTAATTTATTTTGTTACGTTTGAGATAATATAGATGCATCTGAAAAAGATCTAGGAGCATAATAAATGTTTGAACATTGAAATTCCTTCTCAACATTGAATCTATAGTTCTCCTGAGGTAAGGCAAACAACACCCAACAAAAATAACCATCTCACTAGGAAACAAAAGCAAGAAAGTGCTCAACCTTAAGCAGGGCATAAAAAGAGAAAAAATGGGGAGGTGATTAGAAAAAATAGAATAGAAAAATATTGAGACAAATGTTCATCTACTTTGCAAATGCGAAGTTAACAAGGAAAGAAACTACACATCAAGTAGTAGTAGAAAAATTGTAGTACTCCTACATATGTAGGTATCAGAGAGTCACTGAAAATTTCCACCATGAAAGGCTGGATACCTCAGAAAGGGATATAAATACAAATGTCAATTATAAAGGGGGACTATAATAATCAAAATTCTTAAAATATATCAACTTTTATAAGTTTTGATTATAGAGCCACTTCGATAAGATTAAGAGCTCATCAGAAAAACAATCTGAGATTCCTCAGCCTTATCATTTTTGATCTTTGAGTTATTTCTTCCATGTCATAGGTTTTGGCTGTGGAAGGATGAACCCACCTTCATGTTATCCTGAGTTTCTAGAGTTTTCTCTCATAGTTTCTTTTCTTTTTTCTAGTTTTCTGGTCTTACTGATTGTGAGGTTACAATTATGTTATGTAACTGTAGTAGTTAGTGTAGTACTTTTATGTCACTACCATAATATATTGCCATAAAGTACTTTTCATGAATGGGAATGCCTGATGACAAAGTGGATTGTTTTGATGAAAGCTCAAATTCAGGCAGAAATTGATCAATTATAACATGAAAATTAATATTATTTTATTCTTCGGTTTTCAGAAAAGATCCCCACCAGCAAAGCCAAATGTGGACATGCAGGAAGAAAGGCACGTATCATAAGACAATGAATTACAAAAGCTCCCTTGCCATGATGAAATAGAAAACACTATAAAAGAGTCATGGCATTTCTGACATAGCAGGGCTGTGCTGGATTTCTCAGTAACATTAGTTTTATAGAACCCATAAATGTATTATGTAGAAAACTATTCAAATGAAACTGCAATTAGAGAGAGACTACTGAGTTAAGCATTTGCAAACCACAGAGTGTGCATATGTAGAGGATGAGCCTTTTGGGTACCACACCTGATTCTGAGGGTATATAAAGGCTCCTGTCCAGAAGGTAACACTAAAACTCATAGCCTTCTTGGTTACAGTCAGCTGAACTCACACCTCCTCTCACCATGTCCTACGGCTGCTCCTCCAGAAACTTCTCCTCCCGCTCCTTTGGGGGCTACCTGCAGTACCCAGGCGCCTCCTGCGGTTCTTCCTACCCAAACAGCCTGGTCTACACCACTAACCTCCAGTCTCCCACCAACTGCCAGCGGGGCTCCTCTCTCTACAGTGGCTGTCAGGAGACCTTCTTTGAGCCCACCAGCTACGAGAGTTCCTGTGTGGTGTCCAGCCCCTGCCGGAAGTCCTGCTACCGCCCCAGGCTTCCCACTTCCTACAACCCCTGCCATACATCCTACTACGGCCCCAGGCTCTCCATGTTCTGCAGGCCCTGCCCGACGACTTACTGTCGATCTCTGGGCCTTCGGTCCAGCAGCTGCAGCTCTCTGAGCCTTGGACCTAGAAGCTGCTATTCACCGGGCTGTGGATCCAATGGCCTCAGATCCCTGAATTACGGAATCCGTAGCTTTCCTATCCTGAATTATCAATCCAGCTTCTGTAACTCAACCTATTTTCCCTCTAGGAACGTCCATTCCTCTTGTTACCGGCCATTTTATAGGTCTGCCTCTTACTGAATAATCTGTTAGGAATACAGGTTCTGTAATAGGACGATCTATGAATTTCATTCATTGAGAAGTACCCAAAAATTCTTGAAAATCTCATTTTTTCCTTTCTAGCTCCCAAATAGCTGATATATTTATTCTGTAAGCTATAAAATTATGACTTCCTCCTCCAAAACAAAACATCAATTAATTTTACTGTAATAAATACTTTAATATGTTAATAAATTCTTGATTCTGCTGTTGAACTATGTTGTTAATCTTGTTATTTACTTGAGCCGGCAAGATAGCTTAGTGGACCAAGTGACTGCTTTGGCAAGCACAGAGACCCGGGCTTGATCCCTTGTCCTGCATGCTGCCCTGGCCCTGTCCCTGGGGTACACTGAGCCTGTGATTGAGACAGGGTGTGGTGGTGGGCCTGTGTAATCCCAGCGTGGGAAAGGCTGAAAACTGGAAGATTTCCTTGAGTTCAATATGGGTACTGAGAGCCTGTACAAAATACACAAATGGAAAAAAAAAAGTAACAATGTTATACCGATGGGGATTGGTTTTGTCAGTGTCTCTGCCGTGATTTTGGGAATGTTACGATAGCATGTATGCATACTATATTAGGCTGACTTTTAGCTATTATTCTCCTCTTTCAGCAAGATTTTCAAATTCTTATAATTTCTACACATAAATTTTGTTCTCAAAAGAAATCTTAAAAAAAAAAAAAAGAAATACTTTTGTTTACTTAATGAATATGAAGTACATCTCTAAGGATGAAATCTATCATATATTTGAAGATTATAAGAATTTAGACTTGTATCATGGAGTCTGTGCATGGAAATACTGAAAAAGAACATTAAAATATGCATGTGCTTTTTAAGAAGAGGGCCCTAGGAGATTTAAGCAGTCACAGTTTAGAATGTCAGTTTTTTGGGTTTTTTTAATAGCTAAATCCCTTTAATGCAGTCAACATTTTTTATCTGTTCATGTTGTCTCCCTTTGTACAAGACAGAAGGCAATAAACTTAGTTAGAAAAACTAAGATCAGCAAGTGTGAAATCGCACTGGATTCTTCACCAAGTTAAATCTAATTGCAAACATCAAACTTTATTATCATCAGAACTAACCGATTCACTTTTCTGTTGAAGTAAAATTAGATAAGCTGTATTTATTAGCTTTCTCTGCCTTTGATTTAAATTTTATAAAAATATAATATCAAGGATATATTTTCAAATGTACTAAAATGGGATAATATTAAAGGTAGATATAGGGTTTTTATAAAGCAAGTAATGACCCAATGTTTTCCCTATATTTTTTTTATATATGTCTTCAAACATGTTCAGAAATCAGAAATAAAAAGCAAACTATTAGAACCTTCACAATAAAGTTAATATTGTAATAGCATTGTTATGTTGTCATGTTCTCTTCATTTGTTAAGAAAGTAATAAAATATGGAATATAGAAGGACCCACGGAGTTGTTAAATTTCATACATTTGTTCTACAGTGGTTGATATTTAAACAGAATGGAATAGATTATGTAGAAAATTATTGTAGATCTAGGAGTAGTACTCCTTTATCCAGTTTACTTCATTGATTCTGTTTAAACATTTTTTAATGTTTATCCCCCCTTTTCACTTATTCCTTTCTGCATTTCTCTCTCTCTTCCTTCACTATTGTGTTTAGGAAAGAGTCATAGTAGGAACATATAAAAATATAGAGCAGCAAGAGAATAATAATTGGAATAGACTCATGAAATTAATGTAAATTTCACAAAGAAATAAGTTCCTTTACAAACTCAGTCCTCTGCATAATTTCACTGATTTCTTTTTTTAATGTATATACTTTTTAAATTTTATTTTTAATTTTATTTATTTTTTGTTTGTTTATTTATTTCTTTTTATGGCCAGCTCAGCCTGCCCTGAGGGCAGGGCTGGCGCAGCATGTGGTGCTGGGGATTGAACCGTGGTCCTTGAAGCTGCCTAAGCTTTCCTAAGCAGGCACTTTAGACCACTGAGCCATCCTGCCGGGCCCTCATTGATTTATAAATTTAAATATTCTAAGTTCTTTCCGTATCCGTAATATTTACTCAGGTTATATTGTCAAGTGTCATACCCCAAAGCATAGGCAACAGAAACATCTTCACAAGGAGCAAATGTAGCCTCTTGGCTAGGTTTTGGTCTCCTCTTTTATTGTCATCAAATTTCCAATTCAGGAGTTGACTTCTGGGCTTTAAAATGAAAGGAGTGCTCCCAATTTATGATGCCTAAACTTGTGATTTTTCAGTTCACAGAATGGTACACTAATGATAAACCTTCAATAGAAATATTTTACTCTAAAAGGCTAATTATTTTTTCTTTAATTTTTTTTTCACAAGTACATGTCTGTAGTACAACGGTGTTAATATGCCTTGTGGGGAGAAGGCACATGTACATAAACATCTTCATTCCTTCTTCATCCTTTATCTTCCATTAATCCTCATCTCCTTGTCCCTCAATCCCCTTCCAATTTTTCTATATATCTTAATGTGCTCTGTTGATCTGCTCTAACTGGAGCTGGCACCTGTACCTGACACATTATGGAAGGAGGAGGGAGAAAAGGACTAAGGAGAGGAAGGAGAGGATGAAAACAGAAACATCACTTATAATTCTAAACTTTTATTTTTCCCCACTGGTCATGTGTGGTGCAATAATCTCTCTGGATTTTGGGAAGCAGCAGTAAGGGTAAGCAGTCCATATTAAATAGGGTTCCTAGCCAGGCGTGGTGGCGCACGCCTGTAATCCCAGCACTCGGGAGGCTGAGGCAGGAGGATTTCTGTGAGTTCGAGACCAGCCTGGGCTACAAAAGTGAGCTCAAGGCCAGCCTGAACTGCACAGTGAGACCCTGTCTCAAAAAGACAAAAAAAAATAAAAAATAAAAATAAAAATAAATAAATAAATAAATAAATAAATAAATAGGGTTCCTGGCTTTACAACTAAAGTATTTGATGTGTTATAGCATTTCATGTATTTTTGAACTAACATATTTTCAATTTACACAAAGTTTATAGGACTATAATCCACTGTAAGTTAGTGACTACTTACAATCTCTTTATTTCTTTCTCATTACTGCAATAATCAACTCCATTAAACTAAGTGGCTTAAAACCTACAGATTTATTATCTTGAAGCTTTGCACGTCTAAATCTTTGGTAATACTAAATTTCCCAGAATGTAGGTTTTATTATATCTCTATTCAAATCATTTGGTACAATCCAGTAAATAGTGGTCTTCTACTTTTCATCAAGTTAATCCTAGTCTCCATGACTAACAGGAGATTGAACCATATTCATCTGGATTATATTGTTTCCACTGCTCCAGCTTGGTCCTGTGGCATACTTTATTTATTTATTTATTTATTTATTTATTTATTTATTTATTTATTTTGTCTTTTTGAGACAGGGTCTCGCTATGCAGTTGAGGCTGGTCCTGCGTTCACTTTTGTAGCCCAGGCTGGTCTCGAACTCGCACTGATCCTCCTGCCTCAGCCTCCCAAGTGCTGGGATTATAGGCGTGAGCCACCACGCCCGGCTGTGTGGCATACTTTAACAAGTGCATAAAGCTAAGGATTTTAAACTCAGAGGCTTATACTTCAAGCATCTGTTACCCAAATAATTGCAATTTTGAAAAGTTGCTAATCATCTGTCATCTGCTTGTAGCTCTGGTTTCCAAGAATTGGTATAATCTTGCTTTCTAGGAAAATCTCTTGTGAATTAATTGCCCTATATTTTTAATTTCAGTTGTTTCTATCCACTAGTGTGCATCTTATTAGTGTAGAGACTAGATTTGTCCTTCCTGACTGCTTACCTTATTAACAAATATTTAATATTTGATGTTACATGTGCATTGATACATATTGTCTGGCATTCCCAGTGTGGATTAAGAATCTCTTGTCTGAAAACTCAAAATTTGAATTACTCCAAAATTAGAAAAAGTTCAACTGCCAGAGTAATGTAATGACTGAAAAATCCCACATTTCAATGCATACAAGAGACTAGAGTAAAAATGTCTATGTGAGGAAGTGTGACACAGAATTTCCTTCAAACGATGTGGAGAAAGGAAATGCAAAACATAAGTGAATTTTGTTTGGATGTGAGCCCCATTCCCAAAAAGAGCCTACTAGGTTTACTGAAATATTTAGAAATTTGAAAATACTCTAAATTCTGAAACATTTCCAATCCTAAATACGTAGTTACTGAAGTTTTATCATGGAACTTAATCATTTTTATGTAAATATACCATTGGAAATATTTTTGGGAAGTTTTTACTTGTTCATTACTATATAAAAATGGAATGTAATATAAAAATGTCAAGAACTACAGAAGTTTTATTTTGAAAGGATTGAGAGTCTGAAAAGCATTATGAAATGTAGTTACTTGCAGTAACAATGAAATGGAGATGAACAATTGTTGATGCTAAAATAATATGTGTTGGAAGAACCTTGTTGATCTTAGAACTTGGAAACATCTTCCTATAGGAACAATATGCAAAATAGGTTTAAAGAATAGGTTGGAAATGGATAACAGGAGCCTGGAGAAGTGTTTTTAAGGCCAAATTCTTGGTATATAAATCAGAAAACTGAAAGACATTTTGATTAGTCATAGAAAGAAAAGGAAAAAATAAAATAAGTCTGTGAAGCTATTTTTGGGCCATTTATGGAATGTCTTTTTTGGGCTAATTCATGACTGTAGAATTTCTCCCTGAAGCAATAATATGCCCATTTATTGTTTTAAGCAGAGAGATGGCATTTTCAGATATCATAATGTTCAAATAGTTTACTTTAAATGGCATATATATAAAATAAAATGAACAGATTTTTTAAAGAGTGAATTTAGATGTTTTTAAAAATATGAGAATGTTTATAATCATACTTAAAATATCCATTTCCCCAACTGAAACCGTACCCTCATATTTCTTTTTAGTTGATCTGCATCTCTCAGATGCTACTGCAAGAGTTTTTATCACCATAGATTAATATTGTTTTAGAATGTCATAGAAAACAAACCATAAAGCATTTATTTTTAAAATGTTTTATTCATTTTATAAATATGACTAAGAAAGATAAAATAGCAATGAAACAGTTTCAAAACAGGTCATTTGGACAGTTGCAATAATTAATACATTGCATAGTATTGTCTTCATAGTAGTTATTCAGAAGAGAAGATGGGAGCATGATATCTTGTCCAAACAATATTAGTATAAACCTTTCTTCTCATTAAATTAAATTGGTGTGCATCTATCCTATCTTGTGTATACTTACATATTTTTTTCACTACAAAATGGACCTTTATTTATGTCTCTTTTTTAGTTTTGTTTTGTGCAAGATGGATGTTCCATTGGTGTTAGAGAAGTTGTATGTGGAGAAGTCTTGAAAAGAGCTTTTCATACTTGATGCCAGTCCAACTATTGATGGTAATTATAAAAATAAGTCAATGTAGTCTAATAGTCCATAATGGTAATTAGTTACCAGCACAACTTCTGCACTAGCATTTTTTCTTTGTTAGTAGCCTTTTCATGAAACATGCTTTTTAAATTATATTATTTAAATTTTTATTTTATTTTTGTTTCCTTTTGAAAATACATCATAATGAGTTTAGTATTTCATCTATTGGTTGGAATTGAATTGTCTCAATGTTTTATTTTTTTAAATTTTATTAATTTTAATAAGAAAGAAATAACAATGAGACAGTTTTAAAACATATTAGTGGGACAGCCACAATAATTAACACAATACATATTGCTTTCTTCAAAGTAGTTTTTCAGAGTACAAGATACAGACATGATAACTTTTCTAAACACTATTAGCACAAATATTTCTTCGCATTGAACTAAGAGGAAGTAGTAGTATGTATAGTTCAATAGTCTATAATGGTAGTGGTTTATCAGCAGAACTAGTAATGTTGGAAGCTGTTGACTTGAGCCTTTTACAGCTCAGAATACTTATCGGGTTTTACTTTTTTATGGCTCGTGGTTAACCTTTTCTGCTGGGTGATTAAGGCCAAGTCAATGACTAATTTTGTCAGATAAAAAAGTTACATATTTCGTCTCAAATTTTGAATATTGTTCAATAGAGGTTTACTGAATGTTAATCACTCCATTCACTTTGTGAATGTTTTTAAGGTTTTCTTTCGAAAGGAGAAATCCCTCAGAATGGAATTTTGAGGGGTGACGAATTGTTTCATTTCACTATACATTGTCAACAAATTGTTTTTAAATTAGCTTTGGAATCTTATTCTCACCAACAATTCCCTAGAGTTTTAACATCATGTATGTCATCATGAATATTTGACCATGTCATTTTTCCTGTCCCATGAGGTAGACGTTAACTGCCATCACACTATGATTTTAAATTCCGTTTCCTTGGTGGATCATGATGGTCAGCACCTTTTTCTTATACTTCTTGGCCATTCCTATGTCGTCTCTTGACCAGTGATCGTTTACTTTTCTAAGGAAGCCCATGATCATAATAACATACATTAATAATGTCCCACGTACTGCTTGCTCTATTCATTTTTTTTATTTTAAAGAGAGAAAAATAAACAGTTTCAAACAGGTGAGTGGGAAAGTTACCATAATTAATGCATTGATGTTGTTGTCTTCATAGCAGTTATTCAGAGGAAAAGATGCAGGCATGATATCTTGTCCAAACAATATTAACATAAACCTTTATTTTCAATGAACTAAGAGAAACTACCTGTATGATTGTCCTATTTTGTGTATTTATTTTTTTCTTTTCCCCTTTCTTCCTTTCCCATATTACGATTTGTCTTTTTTCTTAAATAGTTCCTTCCCAAATCACAACATGAATTATGCACTTTGGATCTTACTTGTTCAATTTCTTACACTAGTAAGAAAACTCAATATTTACATATGTGGTTTATTTCACTTAAAAATATGGTCTTGAGATGCATCCATTTGAGCAAGACTTTTCATTTTGAGGAAATCAAGCATATCAATAATTTTATAGTGCTTCTTCATATTCCCATGAAAGATTTTCTTGTCATAAGGTAGAATATTTACTTTTTTGTCTCTGTTTTTTTCCTTGAAATTTTGCAGTGCCAGCTTTCATGTATAGACTCATCACCATATGGGATCCAAGGAGTTCCACTCAAAAAGGTGATGGAGCCCTCAAGTCATTCCACAGAAGAAGCTATTGATCTTTTTCATACACAAAGGTAAAACATAACAGCATTTCAAGATACAACAGTATGAGGCATAGGCAGGTTGCTTGGTCAGAGTTAGAAAGCAAAAGAAAAGAGTGAGAAGACCTTGGCTAAAAGGGCTGCCAAAGAGGAAGCGCAGGCAACATAGAGGGGACCCTTATGGGTATTGTGAACAATGGAGGCCATGAATCATGCGTTCTACTTTTCTCACAAAATTAAGTGGAGAACATCTGCTTCAATATCCTTGCTAGAACTTCTCAGCCAATCAGGTTTTTATACTCTTTCACTGGATAGTCTGTAACCTAATTATGCTGGGAAGCATTGTTGAATTCTAGATATAGTAATATCTTGAACATGTGCTCCTATGTTAAAGAATTGCTCACTAACTGCTTAAATTATTGTTATAATTAAATAATTATTTGGTTAACTTTTATTAACCATCTCAAGTGGAAAGTTCAGAAACAAACACATTTTCAAAAATTGCTTGTCAATCTTCATGTAACAATAACATATGGATGAATTTATTTTCCTGGAAAAATATATTAAGTTGCTTGTTCATTTATTCCTTAAGAATAGTGCCAGATTACTATTATTTTGAGAACTGACTCATAACAATAAGATATTTGGTAGTGTGTTACTGAGGCATGACTAATGCAAAAGATGAGAGTTAAAGATGAGAGGAGCAAAGCTGTTACCTGTAATCATTTACGTGACAAG
Organism: Myocastor coypus; assembly: GCA_004027025.1. Taxonomy (NCBI): domain Eukaryota; kingdom Metazoa; phylum Chordata; class Mammalia; order Rodentia; family Myocastoridae; genus Myocastor; species Myocastor coypus. The sequence goes on from PVJA010001808.1 coordinate 51,412, forward strand.
AGTGTATAAAGAGAATATGTGACATGAAATGCATACAAGTGGTTCACAATGAACTTCATGAGAAAGAAAACACGCTAATCATTAAAAGTTAGATCTATATATTGGCCAGGAGCAAGACAAATGGTGGTTCCTAGCATGACACTGCCTGGACCACAAGAACTTGAATCCTGGTCCTTTGGATTCAAGATATAAAGAAATGTTGCATATAATAGAAATGATAAAAAGGCAGCAAAAGGACTGAAATCTAGTAGGAAAAATACCTAGGATGAATTATTTAGAATCTGGCACAAAGCAGGAGTTCTTGGCAGACAAATAGTCATCTAGAAACAAATTTGCTAAGTGCAGAGAACACTGCCTGAAGCTTAAAATTTCAAAATATTTTCAACGTTTTTTGGCATTGAGAGTACTCTCAATGGCAGTTTTCCCTTGGAATTAGAGTAGTTTCTTTACCTGCAGTGGTATAATTTTACACTTTGGTAATTATATCCTAAAATGTGATATGATGTGTAATTTTAGGATCCATTCTGATAACACATATTTATTGTCTTTAAATACATAGTTATCAGTTGTCTGTGCAGGTTTCACTGTATAACTATCTAGATCTTATTTAATCTATTCCTCATTAGAATGTAAAAGGAAGTTTGCTTTTTTGATTAGGAACTAGAAAATGACTTGCACATCTGAAATAAGGAGATACTTCAAATTTAGTATAGATTTGATTAAATTATTCTTTAATATAAATGCTATTTTGTCTACTTTCTAGATTACTAAAATGATTGTAGACCATTGTTGCTCACAGATAAGAATTTTACAGATGGATTGTAACATTTTTGAAAACCATAGAACTTTTGTAAATATGTGATTGAATTCACAGAAGACTCTCTGACATTACTGTTTCAGTATTTTTCAGGAGAAGCCAAATTGAATTTTTGATGGTTTCTGTCATGATTGCAGTTGCTTAGAGCTCTGGAAAAGTAAAAAAAAAAAAAAAAGTAAAAGTGGGGATGTTGTGTTTTAGTTTGAAGGAAATTAAAAAGTGAAATTATGGGTTACTAGTAAATTTCTATGTAGTATGACTAAAACTTTGAATATATTAATGACGTATGTTTTGTTAAATTATTTCTACTAAGAAACTGTTGTAATTCTTTTTTATTGCATTTAATAAGAAATAACAATGTGACAGTTTCAAAACATGTCAATAGTACATTTCCAGTATTTGATACAGTGCATATTGTTGTCCTCCTAGTAGTAATACAGAGCACAGTGTGTAGACATGACAATTTTTCTAATCATTATTGGTACAAAAATTTCTTCTCATTTAACTAAGAGAAAATAGTTGTATACATAATGCAATGTTTCATAATCGCAATGGGTTATTGGCAAAACTAGCAATGATGGGCTCGGCGCGATGGCTCAGTGGTCTAAAGCGCATGCTTGGGAAGGCTTGGGTGACTTCAGGGACTGCGGTTCGATCCCCGGCACCACACGCTGCGCCAACCCTGCCCTCGGGGTGGACTGAGCCGGCCATAAAAATGAGTGAATAAACAAAGGTTCTGAAACAAGAAAAAAAAAAAAAAAAAAAAAAAAACTGGCAATGATGGAAGCTGTAGATTTCAGCCTTTTACAGCATAATATACTAATCTAGCTTTACGTTTTATGCATCTTCATTAAACTTTTCTGTTGGGTATTTAAGGGAAAGTTAAAGCAAGACCTGCATAACACAATATGTAATTTTTGTATCTCTCAAGACCAGTTAAATCCCCTCAGGAATTATTTTGAAACCATGTACAGTGCTTCATAGAACTTTTGTTGGTGTCAGCCATCTGGATGAGTCAGGGCCATTGCTTGACCAGTTTGTTGTCTGTGAAAGCCTGAGAGGATGTTCTTTCTCTAGGTGACTCTTCTTTGGCACACTATATATCTTCAGTCCCTTTCCTCTGTAGTTCCATAATCTCCTTGAACAGAAAATTTTGGAAACCACTGAGTTATAGCACAGGTTCATTTATATCCTGAGTCCTCACTGACCTTGATGGGCTAGAGAAAAAAAATATATATATTGACTACCCTCGTAGCCCTTTTTTTTTAACTAGTTTTTGGTCTGTAAACTTACATTCTTAACCCTCCAGAAGAAAAGCTTACTGAAAGTGTTATTCTACCACATAGGTACTTGTGCACAACATCACTGTCTTTCAGAGTATCAAACATCTTAGACTTGGAGTTGGAATTATCTGTCAATCAATGATATTCTATTAAATCTCTACAGAATGTGATAAAAGCAGTTACACATTTTTACACAGGAATATAGAAATCTAACCGTATACAAAATTGTAGCCTGTCAATCCTTTGGTAATTTTCCTAGTCTCTTACTTTTTTAATATCATTTTTGTTATCTTATAAACCAAACATTTACTTGAGAGAGAGTATAGCAGTAACTAAAATTACAATACAAGCAGCACACATCGAAAAGACCAATATGACAGTCATACCAAACATAGATTCAGTGTTACACGTTGCTATGCTCAGTGCGATGAACATTTTGCAGGTTCTTAGGACCTGTGCATGGTTTTGTTGCAGCCATGTTTTCTTCTTGCAATCACTTTGATGTTTAAACTTTAAGTAATTGATTTCTATTCAGTTGTGTTATTTCTCTCCATTTTCATTTCATTTGGGTTCCTAAAATAGAGAGACTATACAATATTTACTCATGTAAGTTTGGCTTATTTAATTTATGAGTACATGTTCAAGATACATCCACTTATATATGAAGTCTTCTAGTTTATTCTTCTTTACAGCTGAGTAATATTTCATTGTATAAAAATACCACATCTTTTTCACTCATTCTTCAGATGATGGGCATTTTGGTAGCTTCCAATATTACAAATTGTGCTGCTATAAACATAGGTGCACAGACATCATTATGATATGATGTTTTCAATTCTTCTTGGAACATTCTCAATAGGAGGATAGCTGGATAGAATGGGATTTCCAGTTCTAGTTCTTTAAGGAGTCTCCACACTGCTCTCCATAATAGTTGTAACAGTCTACATTCCCACTAGCAGTGGAGAACTGTTCCCCACAGCCTCTCTAACCTTTGTTGTTGGCTGATTTCTTTATAATAGCCATTCTTTCTGGGATGAGATGGTATCTAAGTGTTGTTTGGATTTTCGTTTCATGAATGGCTAGCGATGTGGAGTATTTCTTCATGCATGTATAGGCTTGCTGATTGTCTTTCCTAAGAACTGTGTGTTCATCTCAGATGCCCATTCTGGATTGGGTCTTGAATTTTGGGACCCTAATGGTTTTTAGTTCTTTATAAATTCTAGATAGAAGGCCTTTGTCTAAATACTTATTAGTTAAGATCTTTTCAAAATTTGTGGATTTTTTTTCATCCTATTGGTAATTACCTTTGGGGTACAAAAACGTCTTAGCTGCAAAAGGTCCCAGTTGTGGATTCTTTCAAGTGTTAAACATGCCTTTTGATTTTTGTCCATGAACTCTTTGCCTACCCAGTGTCTTCATAATTTTGTACCACTTTTTCTTTCAGATTTAATGTTTCCCTTTTAATATTTAGATGTTTAATCTATTTCGACTTTAGTTTAGTGCAGGGTGATAGAACTGGGTAA